>CAJUYH010001916.1:3506-30719 GCA_910591685.1 Galerucella tenella
GAATTTTCATAAGTCTTGGTACAGTTGAACAGACAAATTTAAAATGTCTTGAAATATAATAGCGCATTGTTTTTGGAAACTAACTTCTGTGAAAAAAAAAGCAGATGAAAATGGAATTTTGAATATTTTAATGCAAAAAAATTGAATGACGGTTATTAATTCCGTCTCCTTATAAACAGATAATTTCCATGGTCCCGTGACTAAAAGGCTTTTTCGGGAAATCAGCTTGATGTCGATAAAACCATGTAATTTTTATATCACGGAGATGACGGACTCTGCAACCCTTCCGTTTTATGTTTGCACATAGTTATCCTGTAATTTAACTGGAAAACAGTCTCGCAACATGTTCCATGGCTCCCAGAAATTTTTTACCGTTTTCAAAAATTTTCGAAAATAATAAAATTGGTAGGAAGCCACCTTGTAAGCCACTGAAATATTAGCTTGATGCTTATCATCCCAAAAAAACTCAGTTTCCCGGACTGCCAAATTTTAAGGAGCATAATAACTTCAGAAATAAAAGCTCAATGTCAGGAAGTGATAAAAACTCCGAATTGCAGTTTAAAGTCGCATCCGAAAAGCCCGCAAGACATCTCGTCTTCTCTGTAGTTCGCAAGACGTGGAAAAAGTCGAAGATGACGAAATGCAAATGCAACTATAGTTGATGCGTTAATCCCAAAAAGTCAGAAGAAAATATTTTGGGTTCGCCGGAGCTCTTTGTTTACTCCAAAAGAAACTGTAACTTCCAGAAGAGCGTCGTGACCTTTTTTTTGTATTTTTATATTCCTTTAATTTGAGGTTCCACTATATTACTATTTCACGGTAAAGTGCTATCATACTAAATATTGAATTATGCAAATGTAACTAAATCCTAACATTATCATTTTGTCCTACGGTCGAGAATAAAATTTGATATTATTAATTAAATATCTAAGCAACCAAAATATTTATTTTGCGTTATGATTAACTATCCTAATCTCACCTAACCTAACCCAACAAAAAAAAACAATCTATGCTATCCCAACCTAAACTATGTTAGATCAGTAGATTTTAAGAGAATATCAAAATTCCAAAAAGAGACGGCTACGTGTATACTTAAAATTGTATTTTTATTTAGACTGTGAGTAGTGTTTTTGTAACTGGCCCACGGCAAAAAAATTTTAGAAGACAATTTGGCAATTATAAATGTTCAGACTGCAATTCACCCCTTCATTTTATATAGCAAGAGCTTTCATAAAACCTGAAATTTTCTCTGTATATGTCTAGACCTGGAGCCGCAAGAGGGTTTTTGCATGTACCATAGACCCCACGCCGAGGTTTTGAAATCATGAAATGGAACAATTTTAGTTGTTAAAATCTACATTATACAGTGTGGAAACCACTTATTGAATAAAATTCTGTATGTCATTATTTTAAAAATTTATAAAAAATGCCGAGTCACGTCAACTTGTGAATTGAGTTGTGCGTTATGTAAACATAAATGTAAATGTACAGGGTGATTCACGCAAGTATGCCATAGTCGGTGTTTTTTTTAATGAAATAACCTGTATATTTGCATATTTTTGAAATCCTCTTAATGAACCGATTCCAACAAACTGAATAATGTATGGTCAATTATGAATTATACAGGGTGAAATTTTTATTTTTACAGTTATTAAACACATACATAAAATACCTGATGTATTTGATTTTAATACATTAAAATAAATGCTCAACATGTTCTCCACCTAGTTTTGGCAATAGCACAGTCTCCTATAGAACTCTTCCTTAACTTTGTTTAAAGTTTGAGGTGAAATATTCCGTATTTCTGTAGTTATCCTGTCTTTGAGGTCTACAATGCTAGTTGGTTGTGTTGCATATACTTTGTTCTTGAGATAACCCCACAGAAAAAAATCTGACGGCGTAAGGTCTGGTGAACTAGCTGGCCACTCAATAGTACCTTTTCGTCCAATCCATTTATTGGGGAAGATTTCATCTAAATAAGTTCTTACCAGCCCCGTCTTGCTGGAACCAAACATTTTCATTCGGTAAGCTAGGATCTATTGCGTTGGGATATAAGTTTGCCAACGCAGGAATACCTTCATTTCTAAGCATATTTAAATATTTTTCAGCTGTCAAATTTCCATCTATAAATATAGGACCAATAATATGGTTGCCTATGATACCGGCCCAAACGTTCACCTTTTGAGGGTACTGTGTATGTGTCTCACGCATCCAATTAGGATTCTCTGCTGACCAATATCTACAGTTCTGTCGGTTTACCTCACCATTGAATGTGAATGTTGATTTGTCAGAAAAAAGAATGGTACCAAGAACTATCTCATTTCTGTTCAGCTTATTCATCAATCTTTCGCAGAAATCCATTCTACGATCTGGATCGTCTTCTGTGAACTCCTGCACAAAAGTTAATTTGTAGAGATGAAGTTTTTCTGTATGAAGACATCTTGAAACAGTTGTATGACTAACATTATTTTCACGGGCAACTTGACGTGTACTTGAAGTTGGATTCTCTTCTACACTTAACAAAATATCCACTTTCACATCATCTTCAACGAAGTGTGGTTTTCTTTTCAATGGTTTGACATGTCCAAGTTCTCTGAATTGTGCATGAATTTTAGACATAGTACTTCGTGAAATATTAGGCAATTCGGGATACCTGTGATTAAATAAGTTTGCCACTTCAACTTGACTTCTGCAGTTATCCCCGTACCCGATCATCATTAAAATCCCAATTCGGTGAGTCTCAGTTAAATATTTCATTGTTATGTCGACAAGGAAAGAGTGTTTGACAAAGATTTTATTTTTTCAGTATAAACTGTCAACACATCAACAACTGACAGAATAGAAAACAATCCACATTATTTACCGATTTAAAACAATCCACATTATTTACCGATTTTGTCTAATTATTGGCGTTTTTAGGCAATTTTTAGGTATTTATGATAAAATTCATGGACGTAGCAGGCTTTGTTTAATATACAAATAGGTACGTCTAATAATTAGTTAGTTTAGATTTTTGATAAATCCATATTTAGCTAATTTAAAAAAGTACCAATATTTCAAGTGTAATAAATTATTAATTTTAAAAGTTCACCCTGTATAATTCATAATCGACCATACATTATTTAGTTTGTTGGAATCGATTCATTACGGGGATTTCAAAAATATGCAAATATACAGGGTGTTTCATTAAAAAAATAAAACACCGAGTATGGCATACTTGCGTGTATCACCCTGTACAGTCAAATTTATGTTTACATAACGAACAACTCATATCAAAAGTTGACGTGTCTCGGCATTTTTTATAATTTTCTAAAATAATGACATAAAGAATTTTATTCCATAAGTGGTTTCCACACTGTAATAAAATTAAAGTTGTGACGCGTTTCGCTAACACAGTAGTTTTCTCAAACGAAAATTTTAATATAAAGTAGATTTAAATAAATCAAACTGTTTCATTTCATCATTTAATATGGATCTACATCAAGTCAAAGCCTCGTCTATTCAAGTTTTTAAATCATTTTTGTTAAGTATTTTTTTTTTAAATGTCTCGTGAACTTATTAGTTGCATTATCTACCTACTTAAATTTTTTTGTAAAAATATCGGTAATTATAGTTTAAAAACGTCCTTGAAACTGATTAGGTGTACAATATAATTAATTATTATTCATTTATTTGAATATTTTAATAATATTAAGTCAATATAAAAAACAGCCTAACAATTCGATTTTGTAGCTTGTAAATTTCAATTTCCTCATTACTTGAGACTGTTAGTTTGTGTATTGTTGTATATTGATGTCGATGTGGTTACTATGGAAATTAAATTATTGTAAAATTTTCGATTGGTAGAGCTACTCTATCTATAATCAGGTATTATCGAAATTATACAAGATAAGTTAACTAAATTGATCGTTCCAATTGGTTGAAAATTATACGAAAAAAATAATCAGTTAATACATGGATAACTTGTTGTATAATTAAAAAGAGTGTCAGTTTGACAGGTTAAATAATCTGTCCGCGAATAGGGAGGATTATTCTGTCATTATTATTTTGTTATTATTATTCTGTTATTATTATTCCGTATTATTATTATTCTATTATCACTGTTATTATTATTCTATTGTTCGTTCTAATTGGTTAAAAATTATACGAAAAAAATAATCATACAGAATACAGCCGGCTACCATTTGAGAACATGTATAGTTATTGTCAAAAACTAATGATTCACAGTACAAATATTTAAATCTATATATAGTACCTAATATGCGGGTTTTTTTATGGAAATTGTATGCTTATCTGGAATTAAATTACACGTACCGCAAATTGCAAGTCAATACCTTTATCCTCAAGGATAATAGTCCTGATTAATGATGCAATATTGCATAATGTAATGAAACATTGCTTCATACAGTGCCGAAATATACAGGCTATCCCAAAAATAATGACAATAAATAAATCTATTTATGAGTATAAGAAGTCTACAGTCTACTTTTCATATCTTTTGAAAAACCAATTCATTTCAATATCTTAAAGTAATTAAGACATAATGCGCAATAAAAAAAATCTATATTAATAAAAGCAATATTGTGCTGGGCCCGAAAATTTTCCAATGCGGTTATTGACAGACAAGAGCAATCATTAATCTTCATAAAAGAAATTATTTTATAATAAAAATTAATAAGTTGTGACAAACGTATACGTGGAAGAGGACATGTCGTTTTATTTCAACCAAACGCAATGACACATCTGTGTACATAGCGGTTAAATGCTAACAGATGTGATGGGTATTCTCTGGAATTAACAGACTACCCAATTATATCTCATATACAAGGTGTATTCGAAAAGATTGGTATTTATAACAAGATGATTCTTTATCTTCTTTTGACGTAAAAATTGATATGATAATCGGTTAAAGATGATATTTTAGTTGGATTGGTTTGAAAATTTAGCGCAAAAATAAAAAAAATAGTGTGTATTGTAAGTTAACTTTTTTATTTACAATTTTTTCAAATCAATGAGCGAAGAAATGTAAAGTAGAAGTAATGTAAACACCTCTTCGGGTTCATTTTTGAAATCAGAAATTTAGTAATAAGGTAGATAAGTCGTTAATAGGACAACTATAAATAGAAAATCATAAAAAAAGTATGTCAAGATTGGAGAAAAAGCGAAAAATGCTTCCACTTTAGAGTTACCACAAAGATTTTATTTTTTATGTTAAAAATATCAATTTTGGTTTGAAATTAAAACCTATATTTTTCAAATTACGAGAAATATAGATTCCAAGACGGTAAATGGCAGAAACATTTAGTAATTCTACTTACAAATTACAACAAATATAGTTTTCAGGGATTTAAAATTATGAATCAATTTTAGTATGAAATTATAAAATTTTTAGATTTTATAGTTGAAAATAGCGAAAATTGAGGTAATTATAGTTAAAAATTACTAAAAATATTAACATTATAGACCAAAACTAATGCTACACAATTTGTAATCAGGAAATACAGGGCTACTAGAAACTATAAAAAAACACAGGGTGTCCCATTTAAAATATTGAAGATGTATTTTATTTGGCACTCCCTGTATACAAAATTCAGTCTGCTGCTACATTTTTGGTCGGTTCAGATGAAATAATACTTTTTTTCTATTCCCGAAATTAATGAAATATGTATAATGAGAAACCCGCAGAACTAATTTTATACCTACTACCGAAAGTTTTCTTAACATTCGGTGACTAATATACTAACTGCCTGCCACAACTCACGTAAACATCTCTTCGTTACTATACTTCCATTCGCAATCGAAAATTTCAGTAACAGTAACAAGGTCGACATGTCGTTAATAGGATAACTACAAGAATAATAAATTTAAAAAAAATCGATAAATATTAATCGGAGATATTGAGGGAGTGATATTTCAATTTATGCAACGTTGCCAAATCGTATAGTTACTAAATCAATAGGGTGTTCAACTTTCTGCTTTATTAGGTGATATGTATTAATAAGTGAGTAATGTGATATGCAAAAAATAAAATTATTTATTCTTTCGTTAAACAAAAAAATATGAAAACCAAAATTTACTAAGATTATGAAACTTATAATACAAGTAGGTACGTCACTAGTTTAAATGTGAAAATGTCGATAGTCTACCTCTGCTGTTCCATGTTTCAGCTACTCCTTCTTTCTCCTTCGTATTGGGATATTTAAGCTTGTTCTAGCCTCCGTCTGTTAAGAGATCACTTGTTCAATCAAAGTGACAAGCGAGAAATGAGAATTACGTGGTTTGTTCTTTACTCGGAATCAAAATGTAATCTTTCAGTGGTATTACGAAAAGTCTTGAACGGCACACGGCTGATACACAAATAACGGATTCAGTACAATATTCAACCTCATACGTTATTTTGTAACATTGATAAGCATTAAGTACTTTATTTTTTTTATTATTAAATCCCTAGTGCCGCTATTCTTGAATTTGTGGGAATAAAAATTCAGGAGGGAAAATGATCAAAAGTGGGCGTGGTTCCCTCAAATTTTGAAATGCCGTATTGAAAAATTTCTATCGAAAAATGAGGGAAATTATCACTCCCTGGGGAAATTTTATTCTATTGGTCATGACTGAGAGAAAAAGCCGAAATAATGTGAAAATATTTAGATTTAACCTCAAAACTTATCGTTGGCTTGTTTTTTTGTCAATATAAGGATATTTTATTCTTGGTTTTTGTAGACTTTTTACTGTTTTCGGTGAATTAATGCATTATGGAAGAATTCAACCAACTTTTGCATTGGCATGATGCCATAATTGATGATTTTGAGGAGGCTTGGGAAGAAATGAATATTGGAAGAGATGTTCTTCCACAGAAAAATCCGTTTCAACTTTCTCACACTATATACTACAGACATAGGTCATACATAGCATATTATATGTTTATAGAGTTAATTAAGTAGAAACTAACTCATTTTTCAATGGACACAAAACCAAAAATGCCGCGAAGAAAAAAAGGTTACTTTGAAGTTGAAAACAACTTCTTATTTGGTTAAAATTCATTTCAAAAACAGCACAGTTCACTTATACTGTCAAAATTTTGTACGTTTTGATTGGTAGTACAATTTTGAGAACTTGGACAACACTGTTTCCTTTTTCCCTCACTCATTTCTATTCCCTAATTTCAAGAATACTACTTTTTGAAATCGAGTGAAATTTTGTGGGAATAGAAATGTCAACATTTCCGTGGGGAGTAAAAATTTCAGGGAATTTCAAGAACAGCGACACTGATAGGTAACGAGTCAACGAAATATTATGAAATGTGGCAGCATGTGGATAATTAAATTTAGCAGGGCCGTATATCATATGAGAGTATATCAAAAAAAATAAAGGACTAATACAAACAAGGAAAACTGAGAATTGAAGTAGATTAGGAGAAAAAAAATAGACTAGCATCCAGAATCTAAGGTAGATGGAACCATAAAACGACAAAGAGAAATCAAACAAAGAAAATATTGAAGGAGAAATAAAACAATATGGATTAAAAGGGATGTAAGTAAAAACCCTAAAATATATAGCCTTGATATGTTTCTGTCTATCTAAATGATTGACGTAACGAATTTGTACCTTTTTTTGTCATTTAAAATGAATCGTATTTTTTATCAATTTAATCTTGTGAACATACCTATTACGATTTGTTTAGGTACACATAGTATTTCCCCGTTAGGAATTCTAATCGCATTTTCAACAAAAAAAGATACCTAATCTGTTTCGTAATCGAGTGTGTATCCATATTTGAATGAACTTTCTATCGAAACTATCACGTTTACAACTCCATTTATCACAAATACTACTTTATATCAATATTTACCTTGTTTTGTCACTTTTTCCACGATAAATTTGATGTATATTATCGCGGGAAACTGTGAATCGTTAAAAAAATCCTGCAACTTTAATGAAAATTCTAGCGTAACTGAAGCTCGAGTCTCGACCTTCTTTTGCCCTCGGAGAATTCATAGGGCATGCGTCATCTAATGCCCACCTGTTAGTTCGTGAAAACGGTAGATGTAACGTGTAGGAGTTTAAGGGATGACGAAATTGTACTGAAATTTATATCTTTACTGTGGTAGAAATAATGACTACTTCAAAGTGCTCTTGATAAGAAATGATGAATACGTTCTATTGAGTTTGTCCCAATCAGTATTACAATAATTATTGTTGTTAACACTACCATTGTCTATACGGGGTGTCCCACGACGAGTTAAAACTATCTGTATAATATGGCAAAATACTTATAGTAAAATCATGAAATTTTCTACGTTTGGGTTTTCGGATGCGATCTTTTTAACTAAAATATTTTCAAAGATAGCAGACTTCCGGTAGAACCGACTGTAACTTTGTTATTTTAAGTGGAACACCCTGTATATTACTACATTTTTAAAATCTACGTAAAATTTTAGTATACTTAGTTATTATTTTTTTGTAAAAAATTTGACGGTTGCAGACCCTTACAAATTATTTTTTTAAGAGGGTACCCTTAAAGATATGAAAATGGTTTCTGTTCGGTTGCTTTTAGCAAGGTCAGACCTATTTGAATCTATGTTGAAAATTCTTTCATTTTATACAGGGTGTGTATAAAAAGTGTTCAAAGTTTAATTTCATAAATATCAAATTTCTTTAATTTTTTTAAATAGAACCACCCGGTATTTTCTATTTTAATGCATTCGGGGGTAAAAAATAAGGCAAATTCCTGTATACTTTCCTATACCTACCTAAACCTTACCGTTATCCAGATATTAAATGTTTTCTGTAAAGTTTTAGAGATGCAGAATATCGTACTGCAAATAAAACACCTATGTTATTGTAACAACTTTGCCATATTTACCATGTATTAAAAGCAAATTTACATAATATTTTTTATTTCTTAGTGCTTGTATCAACGGGTCAAAATAAAATTTAGACCACACCTGCATCTCTCAAAATTTACAGAAAACATTCAATATCTGGATAACGGTAAGGTTTAGGTATAGGAAAGTATACATGAATTTGCCTTATTTTTTACCCCTGAATGCATTAAAATGGAAAAAACCGAGTGGTTCAATTTAAGAAAATTAAGAAATTTCATATTTATGAAGTTAAACTTTGAACACTTTTTATACACACCCTGTATAAAATGAAAAAATGTTCAACATAGCTTCAAATACGTCTGACCTTGCTAAAAGCAACCGAACAGAAACCATTTAGATACCCGTAAAAAAATAATCTACAAGGGTCTGCAACGGTCAAATTTTTCAGAAAGTATGCATTCTTCGAAAAAAGTTTCCAGCAAAACTATACTAAAATTTTACGTAGATTCCAAAAATGTATTAATATACAGGGTGTTCTATTCAAAATAACAAAGTTGCAGTCGACTTTCGGTAGAACCGGAAGTCTGCCATCCTTGAAAATATTTTAGTTCAAAAGATCGTATCCGAAAACCCAAACGTAGAAATTTTCATGATTTTACTATAAGTATTTTGCCCTATACAGATAGTTTTAACTCGTCGTGGGACACCCTGTATAGACAATTATGCTACTAATAATATAATTTTTTGTTTCAAAGCTGAGTGGGTCAAAGAATTAAAATTGATTCTTAAAAGCGGTGCATGATAGCGAATTCATAAAGGAGAATATTTGTTAAGAAAATACCCCATAGTTTTTCAATTTAATGTAACATTAGTCGAAAAACTGTTAAGGCTTTGACCGATATTGATGTTCAGATATTGTTATGTGCATCTTCTTCGCGCATACCACTGCAACTTCTAGACTTCTTGTGGGTTTTTTTTATGTGAAACGGAGTCTAACAAGTTTAAAGTTTGTAGGTAACGGTTTTTTAAGATATGCTTAAAAAACTAACCTAACAGCGACATCTTCAAAAGGCGCTAGCTCCCTTTTGAAGAGAGGACATAAAATCTCATCTAATAAGTATCTTTCGTTTTTTATGAATATAAAATTCTCCTAAGCGCTATCACCTGTCATCAAAGATTTCGTCCCAATGAGTTAACATCAAAAATGTCATTTCTGCTATTGTTTTTATTAATCTGATATATGTTAACACATTGTTTATCTTCACTTAAACTATACAAGTTCTACATTTACATTAAAAATATTTTTAAAATGATGTCACATTTTTGTGTGATAAAGTATCTGTCATATGGACGTGGACCCAGCACTGTAGTGAAACCTCGAGTGAAACGCATCTGATGCAATAATTACAGTGAAAGTGCTTCGAAGTTTATTGAAAAATGAACACTAACCGATTCAGTGCCATCACCCAAGAGAATGTTGAAAATTTAATACATTTAAATACATTTTAAATTGTTGAAAAAAATAATCTTCCCAAATACAACTCGCTCTTCAAATTTTATCACATAATTTTTTATTTTCATCACTCAAACTTGTTTATTTTGAGGCAAAAACATTCAAACAAACCGAATTTAGATCAATCGGTTTGTTTCCATATTTTTGCCAAATAAACAAGTGTTCGTGGAAAAGAAAAAATTATCGATAAAATTTGAAGCTCTCGTGGTATTACCTTTGAAAATATGCCGAGCGCGGTTAGTACTTTTTACAAACTATTTTTTTATTATATATTTGTGGGTGTGTTGAGTTTTTGTAGCTTATTTTTATTGTTTAGAGTGAAACTTTTATTTTAAGAGGAAATGTCAAGAAAATGTATAGTGAAAGACACTGTAATGTGAGGTGCAACCGGTGAGCTTAATTTTTATAAATTAAAATAGTTTTCATTAACTAAAAAGTGAAAGAACTTTAAAGTAGCTATTCTTCTATAAATCTTTGAACTTCCCAGCTATAGTGTATTTATATATATATATATATAAATAAAATAAAATATTTTAAATATATATTGTAAGTGTTCAGCTAGTAACTTTCGCTAGATTCTTCCTATATAGTGAACCGCAGGTAGCGAGGACAATAGCACCCTAATACCATCACGATTCCAATATATTTAGAGGTGATAAATTTGACGTGACAGTGCAGTGTAGTTGGGTAAGAATAAGATCCTAGATTATTCAATTTAATCAATTGATTAGTAAGTTCTACATATAACAATGATTTGTAGCCCTGAAAAGGACTGAAAATTCCATTTATATTCTAGTATAAGTAGATAGTATGTGCGCGTAATTTTTTATGTTTAGATTTCAGGTTCCCACGTTTAAATATCCTATTCGCTTTTGGAGAATTGATATACAATTGATTTATTTCATCCTGCCTAAATTCCAATGTCGCCAATGGTTTATTGCGGTCTAAAAGTCTCTTACCTGAAATCGTGCTATCAATATGATAAAAATATATTATATGAAGAAAAACTATCAGTTTGGCTGGAAAGAAGTGGAAGCCAATCTTTGGATTGGCGAGAACAATTGAAAATATGCACTCGTCATTTTAGTCAGGCCTGCTTTTCAATAGGCGAAGGCAAATTATTAAAGAGGTTTTCTTTGCCATCCTTGTTTTTGCCTGCAATGTACTTTTTTACATGTATCTATTGAATGTTGTTAAACGTGATTATGTTTTTTAGTTCACAATCCAAAGGGGGACACCGATTTTTTGTTCCCCACTATGGTGCCCCCACAGGAAAAAACTCAAAAAAAAATAAAGGTATTTATTATCTAAAATTTTAATAGTATATTATACACCGAGGTGGTGAAGCCTATTATCATTGACCGAGCACCAAGATTATTGCGAAGGGCTTTGCCCCGAGCGGAATAAGGCGCGAGGTTTATAAATGTCTTCAGCACCATGGTGTATATCCAATTTTTTTCACTACTAGCCAAATTTAAGACAAAAATTGAAAATGATTCACAAACGCACCACGAGAAGCGTTTACTCCGTCGTCTGACTGACAAGTACACTGTCAGTTTTCGATATATCAAGCGCTTTCGATTATTTAGTTTTGTCTGCTAGTAGCAGCTCGTAGTGACTGAATTCCGTTCGTTTATTACCGGGCGTGACGCCTAGTCTTACCTTCCCCTTGCCCCTCAAGCACGCAAACCGAAAAGTATGGGCTTCAAGCTACGGTTGTTAAATATTTGACGTTTGTCCGGTTTGACGTTTAGTTAAAGGTTAAGATTGTGCCGATTACGATTTAATACGATTTAAACCTCACTAAAAATATCTAAATATGCAAAATTATATTATCAAAAACATTATAATTGAAAACTGTTCTTCTAACAACACAGGAAATTCATTGGCATTGGCACATGTCAGGTGGTTTTGAGGATCCTAAAAAATCGTGTTCGATTTGCTTAAAAGTCGTGACGACTGAGGCGTCACGCACAAGTGCTTGAAGCCCAAATAAACGAAAGCAGCAATTATTAACGATATCGTCATCAATCATTTTTGGTTTAGCGCGAATTTTAAACTAGTGGCATTTTTATTCAAATAATTTTATCTTGATAGGTAATTTCAAGCAACAAATATGTTCAAGACAATCTCCTGGGTATACAAAATTATGTTGAACAAGTTTTTGTTGAACTACTATCCCTGAATTCTCAAAATATTTGAATTAGTCCATTATTGACCTAGGTTAATAATAAAAAATTATTAACCACTAATAAAGAAATTCAACTTCTCAGTTGGCTTGAAGAAGCAATAATGGTCTACTTCACAACTAGTAGTGGAAAAAATATTTTACCTATATACTCCGGTGATAGAGAAAGAGACTTTCTATCTCTTTCTTATATGCTGACGGGTTCCGAGCTGGCTCTATCTATAGTATATCTATGATTATGATTTATACTTTGAAAATAAAATGTTCTAAATTAACTTATTATCCTTTTTTGCGTTGTTTTCAGATAAGTATAATAAAAAGCTCCGTTCATTACACGTCCAGAAATGAATTTTTCCAGACTTCTAATGAAATATACCTACTAATACTATTGTAAAATTGTAACTAAACTATAACCCAACCAAAAAAAATATTCACTATCTAATTTTAATTAGTCAACGTTGTTAAATGTTTCCAGACATAAAATTATTAGAAAATTAAACATTTTATGAAAAAATTACATAGCTATGTATACAGCTGACAAGGACATTTCAATAGACAACTCCAAAACGCAGTGTCATGCACAAATATGCTGAAGTGTAGCATTTTTTTGTTTTAAACATTTCAATGTTAAAAATTAAACTACCTTGACCTTGATCGGGCTCAATGTAGGAGGAATATTGCATTGAATATACATTTTTCACACTAATTAGTGTATTATCATTGGCTCTCCTTGAAATTAATTACACCGGAATTACATTTTCAATAAACATTGTCGGCATGTCGTTTCTTTATCGATTAATAAAAGAAAATGTAAAAAAAATCATAAATATCGTACATTGTTTTACAGGAATAAATATTTATAAACATAGGATAAACATAGGGGGGAATGGAACTCCCAGTTTTTATTATTAAATGATACGAAACATCAATAATAAAACATTAGTCAAAAAAATATTTTCAACAACATTTTTGTTTCTTTAGTTATAAAAAATTAGAGTGAACAAAATAATAATAGTTATTTACGTAATTAGATTAACGCACGCATGTGAAGTTTGCACGAAGAGGCCATAGGCCGAGTCGTGTAATCACTTAAGTGCGTTAATAATTCCTATCACACGTGTTACGTACACAATTTTATCTACAACTGTTCATTAGTATTTTTAACAGTACTTATATCATAAAATTAAAAAAAAAATGCAATCCAATGTATTTTTAATAATATCGACTGCAAACATAAGGTACTGTGTATGATATTGTGACCATATCAACAAAGACAAACAAAGCTGTGGAAATAAAATAAATTAGTTATGTCATCAAATTGTCAAAGTTGAATTAACAAAAATCTATAAAAATGAGTTCAAGCAAAGACAATCAATCTCCTTTCGGAAATTGAAAATGCAACTTCCAGTGTTATTTTAAATATTCAATTCTGGTATTAATATTTTTCTTAATTCTTATTACCGTACTAGTGCGGTAATATACGTCATTATGACATTGAAAATAGTGTCAAATCGTACCCGTTATATGACAGTTGTAGATAAACTTTTATTACGTGATCTTGTTAAGTATACAATAATATTAGAGGGGCTCCAGGAAGGCAAAAATTTATAGTCCAATTATTCAAACTTTCATGTTGTTATTTATGGAAACGTAGACCAGAAAAAAAAATTGTTAAGTAGAACTTTTCTAATAATTTCCTTAAAAATTATTGTCCAACGTTCAGAGGGTACCATAATTTATTCAAATTTTTTAAACAACTTTTCGTAATATAGAAAAATTATTTTATTATTTAAATATATTCTATTTGCAGCGGTGCGCCCGCATTGTAACGGTAAAAATTAATAGTTTTGAAGCTATTAAGAAAAAACCAAATAACTTATTTTCTCCATCATAAAATCGCAGTGTTTTACGTGCGGTTAAATCCTTCAAAAACATTTTTTTAGAGGTCATTCCGAATCCAGTGATCGATTCCTCATATTTTTAGGAACTTTATGTCTACTTTCACATTTTTCAACTTGCTGTCCAGACTAAATAGAATACGCTAGAGAAGCCAACCATTCCTAAAAGGTTTTGATGGGATTACGGGATTACTACACCAGCTCAAAAGTATACAGACCATAGACATAAAATAAAGTTCACAGTTCAAAAGACCAAAACCAAGAATGTTGGAAATATTTGTTTGCAAAAAAGCACTAATAAAAAATTATTTAAATTCAAGACTGGGCAGTTGAATATTAGGCAATATATTTGTAATGCAACTTTTGCATTCGAAGTAGTTACAACTTATAATTTTGATTTATGTTCAACTGCCTTCTTCTTATTCGCCTCATTTGCGATTAAAGGAACCTTGCCGCAAGGATAGATTTAACTTTTTTTCAGCTTTCACCGCTAGAGGGCTATAAATATTTCAATAACCATTTTTCATCTATCTTAAATATGCTATATTTCAACAACAAACTCTTATAAATAGTGTTCGAATATACAGTATGTCCCAAAATAAATTTATATAGAATTCATAACATGAAGCTTAATGATAGATTTAAAAATCAAGCGATGAATCAATCCATAGAGAATTAACCACAAATTGAACGAACCCAGAAGGAATTGACCAACACAAGGAGACTAGAGCCAGGTGTGACAATGACTAACAGGATGTTCGAAAAGTGCGCCAGGAGATGTTAAGAAATGTTAAGGTAATTTTTCTCAGTGGTAGTACCTACATTCCTTTTTGCCTGCTGAAGAGACTACTTGATGCTATTTCTACAAACTGCTATAATTTTCAATACAGAAAAATCTACAGCGGATATGAACGGAAAACAAACAGTCAGTGGTACTGGAGACAGGTGCCAAAACAGGAACACACTTCTGGTCAACGTAACCGACCAAGAAACTTTTATTCGTCTAATCGTTAATTTTTATCAAAAATTTTATAAAGTTAATCACTGAGCTTTCAGGATTCGTGACTTCTCGCCTAATACAACACAGACCTTACAAGCAGATTATCATAAGATTAATTGGTATTGGCAAAATAGGAATACATTCCACTGAAAATCAGCCCAAATATTTTTTTGTAATATTTAAAAATAAAACAGATTTTTTGCACTGTCATTGATGTTACTTTTACCTTTGCCAGAGAGAGATAAGGTGGATGAATTAATCAATTAACGACATACCAACAACAACTTGTTGATTTATAAAATCGTGATACAAATAATCACTGTCCTTTACATTTTCCAGTTGTTGAGATAACCAGTTTATTAGATAATCAGACCGTGAGTGTATTAAAAACGAGTTAGGTGCATAATTTTGTACTTTTGTCAATATATTTCCAACTTTTTTTCTATAAAATTATATCGAACAAGTAAATTGATGTTTTATATCTCTTTTACCGACCGAATAAGACGTTAACGATTTATGTGCAGTATTTACTGCAGAAGCATTGGATATTAAAACTTACATGGTGTTATCATATCTGATTCCAAATCAGTTTTGAAGTTTCTTTGAAGATCTTTTTTAAAAAAAGATTTTTATCATTAAAAAACTAGAATATTATTCTTTATTCATTAAATATCGATAGAGGTAACATGTAAATGAGTAAAGGTAGATACATTGCGGATTTTATATTATCATTGTCTAAAAATTAGACAATGATATTATGTATCTATAATCTTAAAGCCCTTCTACCACTCAGTGGTGGAGGGTGTGTTGCAGCTACTATTCCGTCACGAATTTTTCCCACTCTTTCCTATTTTGAGCCAAGTCCTTCGCTTCTATCCAGCTACTACCTTATCCCAAGTTTTTCTTGGTCTGAGAACTTTGACGTTTCAACTGTATTTTTATTAAACGTCGTACTAAATCGAAAATTTCTCTTATTTTTTTTGTTTATTATGTTGGCGAAAAACAGACGTGACACAAATGCAAGGAATGCTTTAGCAGCTCTTAGCTATCAGCTGCCCTCGCTTCGCTACGCTCATTTTCTATCCTTGTGACACAATATACTATTGCAATCTTTGCCGTCTCCAATTTTCCAATAAAACAGTTTTATGGACTCAACGAATAAAAATTTTCGGTGATCCACGCTAGGTTTGGAATTAAATGGCACTTGCTAACCACTCTACAATACCTAATTATAAAACTATTCCGATCTAATGAATAATAATGAATTTTCAGTTGATTTATAATAAATATTTGATTCCAACTACTGGTTTCACTTCAGTAATGTTAACAAAAATTAAAGAAGGCTCAAGATGTGGAGTTTACTCCAGAGCACTAAGCCTGAGGATTAAGTGGGGAATGGGAAACAATGCCATCGTGGTTCAAACAGAACTGGCTTGTATCTCAATTGCCACAAAAAAACTAACCAGAAAAGGAATTTCTGGCAAAAACATAACAATCTGCACTGATAGTAGACAAGCCCTATTAGCCTTGAACAGACAACGTGCTATATCAACTAGTACTAGAGTGCCACCAAGATTTAGCTAACGCCTTGGCAGATAAGAATATTATCCTGAGGTGGGTTGAAGGGCACGTCAGGAGTAAATGTAATCGCATTGCTAATTCTTTAGCTTGAATTTAGATTGAAAATTTTAGGACCCAGTGACACCTACGGCTTCACGACTTCGACAATTGCGGAACTAGTCAAACGTTACACCCATACTCAATCCCTTAAGAGATGGTATGGAATAAAAGTATGCTGTCTTGCCAGGATCACCCTGGGCGACCCTGGGAAGCTGGTGCAGAAGAAATTTTTGGCGATGACCAGGAAAAACTTACGTTTAACAGAAGGATTTCTGACTGGCCACTGTCAACTAAGGAAACACCTCCAAACTATGGGGCTAGTGGACACACCTGTATGCAGGATGTGTGAACAGGAAGATGAAACTGTCAGGCATGTCTTATGCGAGTGTCCGGAGTTATCGTCAAGAGTGTCCACACTGGGCTGTACTACGCAGGCGAATCTTCGGAGTCCCTGTGATGGCCCCTGGAGACACAAGCAGGCATCCACTGAAAAAGGTTGTGGCCTTTATTGAAGGGCTCGTCTTCATGGATGTCTAGATAGCAGGAATGGCACAATGGGCCCGCCAGTGGCCTCAGTGCCGGAACCTTGGCTTGAGTTTGTCTAGGTCAAGGCTCGCCTGCACATTTAGTAGTAGTAGTAGTAGTAGTATCTTCAATAAGAGAGAGTATGTTTGGTGAGTCTTGACCTGTCCACCTTCCTGGGAAGAGGATGGACGATCACCTAGGAGGACAACTCCTCGGGAGGATATACAATGGGCCACATGTGGCCTAAGTGCTGTGAGCCTACAATCACCCTTCCTACTCTACAGATACAGATATATTTGTTAATAAAATACATAAGAAGAACATATTATATATGTTATTAAATATATTCCTTCTACATTCCCTCTAGTTCTAAAATAATATATGTTTTCTCCCTGCACGTACAAATAGTGAAGCAAAAAATAACGTCTTATGTAAAAAATTTGAATATGATAAAAAAGCGAACATAATTAAATTGTTCAAAGTCCATTTAATGTCGCCTTTTTTTATTCACTAATTCCTCTAAACCATCATCACATCGACCTTTGTTCAATTATTATGATGCAAAAAATATTTTTATTATGAATGATGATGCAAAACATATTTTAAAATATTTATACACTTCTCTTAGTCTAATATTGCTTACGTAAGAGTCTCGATCTCGCACATTGAATGAATTATACTTCTAGAAAGAGAAATCATTAAATTCGTGATTCAAAATAAAAGTCAAGGATATTTTAAAACGAGTTCGAGTTATTTTAAGATCAATATGGCATGTGACTAGCCGTTCGCGGATTGGTCGATAAAACGGGCGTGGATGTGTGTGCTCTGTAGACTATGACTGGAAAAACGTTCGTTGGAACTTGCGTAAGGACTTTTATTATTGCACGTTCTAATCTAATATAATCGAGTTTCGTTGTGGTTGTGTTCACTGGAAATTTATCACAAGTGCAATAAAAATTGCGCCAGCCGAATTTATAAGACGATTGAAATATTTGGACGTGACTAATCGTCTGGCTGGGCGGAGACACACCAGTTTATATAAAAAATGTTAAATTCTCATTAGGTAGGTAGGTATTGAAGACGAATATAAGAAGTGAACTATCAAATTGATAGCACAGCAGTTGAAACAAATGTACTACGTAATACTAACACTTCAGTAAAGCCAATAAAAATTACACTCCAGAAGATATTATACAACCAGGTGGTGAATACTATTATTATTGACCGAGCACCAATAAGGTGCAAGGTTTATAAATGTCTTCAACACCATGGTGTATATACAATTTTTTCAACTACTAGCCAGATTTAAGCCAAAAATTAAAAATAATTCACAAACGAACCACGAGAAAAGTTTACTCCGTCGTCTGACTGACTGACTATCAGTTTCCGATATATTATGAGCGTACTCGTTATGTCATCTGTCATTTTTGGTTGAGCGCGAATTTTAAATGAATGGCATTTTTATTCAAATAATTTTATCTTGATAGGTAATTTCAAGCAGCAAATATGTTGAAGGCAATCTCCTTGGTATAAAAAATTATGTTGCACAAGTTTTTCTTGAAGCACTATTCCTCTGAATTCTCAAAATATTTGAATTTGTCCATTATTGACCTACTACTAATAGAGAAATTCCACTTATAGCCACTACTAGCTGTGAAGTTGACAATTATTATTATTGCTTCTTCTAGCCTACTGAGAAGTTGAATTTCTCTATTAGTGGTTAATGGTTTTTTTCTTATTAACCTAGGTCAATGATGGACGAATTCAAATACTTTGAGGATTCAGGGATAGAAGTTCAACAAAAACTTGTGCAACATAATTTTGTATACCCAGGAGATTGTCTTTAACATATTTGCTGCTTGAAATTACCTATCAAGATAAAATTATTTGAATGAAAATGCCATTCATTTAAAATTCGCGATCAACGAAAAATGGCAGATGACATAACGATTTCGTTCATGAATAAATCACAAAAGGACCACGAGAAGCGTTTACTCCGTCGTCTGACTGACAAGTACACTGTCAGTTTTCGATATATTATCACAGAGTACACCATCTAACAAGAGACGAAAGCTTTGTCGGTTCCTTTGAAGTTGGACTTAAACGGAAATACGTCGAGACTGACAGATATACTACTTGATACCACAGAGTACACCATCTAACTAAGGCAGTGACAACCAAACCACAGAGTACTGAGTAACTGACGGGAACGAACGAACGGAAATGTCGACCATGTGTCGACTTGACATTGACATATATACTAATTAATTGTGCACACAATTTGTGCACACAAAATTGCGATCACAAAAACGGCTTTCATTCGCCTCTTGTTAGATGGTGTACTCTGTGATAATATATCGAAAACTGACAGTGTACTTGTCAGTCAGACGATGGAGTAAACGCTTCTCATGGTGCGTTTGTGATTTATTCTCAACTTTTGGCTTTAATTTGGCTAGAAGCGTGAAAAATTGTATATACACCATGGTGGCGAAGACATTTATAAACCTCGCACCTTATTCCGCTCGGGGGCAGACCCCTCGCGAAATAATCTTGGTGCTCGGTCAATAATAATAGTCTTCACCACCTTGGTGTATAATTTATATAAGTTTTGAAATTCGAATTGTTGATAATTTTTTATAATTTTGACACTCATTTTAGCGACAAGACCAAAATTCCGGGAACGGGTGTGCATTTGAGGAATTGAGGATTTTAATAGGAATTTCCACCAAATATAAGTATAATTCAATGTCTGCCGTGGCATATAGCCAGAGAAGTAGTTTTTGCTTCTTAATGTCATATTTAAAATAACAATAATTCACAGGAAACTGTAATTGAGTAAATAATTAAAAAACCCATAAATATTAACAAATAAAAATGAATAAACGATAATCAATCTTGATTTTTCTCTCGAAGACACTTCCAAAAATATTTTGGCATGGATTGTTTTAATACATTCAAGAAAAACATTGTTCTGAGTACCTGCAGTCTATTTAAAAAAAAATTGTAGCAAGCTGCCAAAATTTCCAAAATGTTTCGCAAAGCGATTGCGTCATGGGGGATAATAAAAATAAATTTGCGTCGCAATGAGAATTTAGTAAAGAAAGTCACTGTTTTGAATGAAATTCTGTTTTTAGAAATACCTGCATTTATGTTATTGAATACAAAAGTCGTTTATTTAAATATAAAATATCTGTGTGGGAGAAAATCGATTGTGCAAAATTCAAGGCAGTAATTACCTAGTCTACCGATGGCGTGTATGAGGTGGAGAAGTTTATAAATGAATAAACAAATTCATTGTTTTTATTTAAAATATCCATGCAAATTATTTGGTGACCGAGGGCACGAAATCCGGGCATGCGTATGGATCTTAAAATCGTTTTTTCGAGTAGTTAGAACTGCCATTTTGTTCTGCCGATTGACATATAAACCCACACTTAAAATGGCTGTCACAGTAACATACTAATAATTGCAGCTTCACTAGATAATAAAAAGTTCATTTCTCCCACGACTGGGGGTAATCTGTCACCTGTCACACTCTTATAAAACTGATCAATAGTATGTATGTATGTATGTATTTTGGGGTGACATTCACTGAGTCCTAAAAGATCTATTGTGCCCCCTTACTTCTACTCAGTTTCTGAGGAGAGTATCAGAAACTAGTAGTTCCTTTGGTCCTATTTCCCGGAGGAATTTTAGGATGTCTGCAGGCTTCAAGTTAGGTGAATGTTCCTCTTCTATCCAGTAATCTCCCAGGTGCTGAGCTCTAGGATTCTGGAGTGCTGTGCAGTTGTAAAGTATGTGGATGGAGGTACCTTCTTCCATTCCACAAAATCTGTATTCTTCTTCCTCCACTATTTTGAGCTTTTTCAGGTGCCCATTCAGGCGACAATGTCCCATTAGGATCCCGGTTAAAACTCTTAGCGCAGTTTTACTTTGACTTATGCATTCATTTGATCTCAACAGGTTGTAGTCACCCAGAAGAGTCTTTTATTGTATAAGCCCTACTAGATCCTTCCAATGGTCAGATCTTTTCTTTTTCTCGGCTTTACTTATGTCTTCCGATATTACATTGGGGCTGATTCAGCAAAAGGAAAAAAAGGGTTCAGGTCCCCAGAAAGGTATTTCAGTCCCCCTCTTTGCTAGTTCATCTGCTATTTCATTTCCTTCTATTCCAGTGTGTCCTGGAATCCATAGTAAGGTGACCATATTGTTCTCGCCAAGTTCATTGAGTTTTTCTAGGCATTCCCACACCATTTTGGAACTGATAACACAAGAGTTCAGTGCTTTAATGGCTGCTTGACTATCCGACATTACGATAATCCTTTGTCTTCTGTAGATTTCAGAGTGTTTGGTTCCTGGCCCGGGTGTTTGGTTCCTGGCCCGAGTGTTTGGTTCCTGGCCCGAACACTCCTATCCCAGTTCCTTCCATTGCTTTTGAGCCGTCAGTGTACCATTTAATGGCATTATTTCCAAGTCTGGTAATGGTATTTGGATCCCATTCCTTCTTGTTGCTCATTTCTGTAACGAATTTCTTTGAAAAGTTATATTTTTTCATCATACCGTCTTGTGGCATGTCCCAGTTTGTCTGATTTCTAAGAAGTGAGGAGGTGTTTTTTTTTCTAATGATTCCCTCTCTACTTAGTCTGTATCTTGTTCTTTCTGCAACACTTTCCACCACCATATGTGAAGGGGTGAAGTTGAGAATCACTTCCATTGCTGCCGTTGGGCATGTTTTCATTGCTCCTGTAATGCATATACAGGCTAGTCTTTGAATTTTGGAGAGGTTTTCTCTCGACGTCAATAGGCTATAGCTCTACTACTCCACGCAATGGCTCCATAAGCGATGATTGGTCTCACTATGGATCAATAGTAGATCAATGCTTCTGTGCATCAAAGGAGTACGCTCAAAAATTTCAGCTTCAATTAAATAATAAGATGATACACATCGGGGGCGTTCTATTTCCTTGTATACGTTAATCCTTTAATGAAACTTGGTTTTACCCTTACAAGACTTAAAAAAAGGCTTTAACAGAATTATACATAGGTGCATACATAGACTCTGTTTCACATAAGAAGAAACCAAGTGAAGTTTGCCAACTGTCTTGCGCAGAAGTCAAAATCGGTGTTGTTTATCTATGTCGTCTCGTAACGACAGTTTCATGCCATTGGCGTAACAAACGAACACCGAAATTGAATATTTCAACGATGCCAATTTATTTCCATATACTAGTGTCTATTGTATGTGAAACTATCTCGAAAAGCTTCAAATATATTCCAAATATGTTTAATTAAAACTATACATATGATTAATACATTTTTTTATATTTTTACTTTGTACTAATCTACAGAATGTTAATTGTAACGCTACTGATTTGAAGTCGAATGTCAATTTTACAATATGGCACTGGATTTGACAGCAAGCTCGCGCATACGACTGCAACTTCAAGTGGCCTCTTCTTACGTGAAACGGAGTCTACATTATAATATAAACAGAATAATTATAGTTGGAAGTTTGTATAAGACATAGCGGTTTTTTTGAGATAAGCTCAAAAAAACTAACTTAACTATGTCATCTTCAAAAATCGCGCGCTACCTTAAGGCGCGTTCTCAGTTCTCACTAGTCGATTTTAGTTGAACGATTTTTATTGATCAACTAAAATCGAATCAATTTTTGGTTCTCACGTTTCAACGAATGTGGAACCGATAGCTGAAAGCAAAATGGCGACTAACGAGGTTGTCCGTGCGGGTGTTGGGTTCATTTGCGAATTAATTATTACAAAACTGAGAAATATGTTATCAGAATGTAGGAAGAAACGAGCCAAACGTAATATTTGTGTTCGAAATGGATTTTGAGTAGGAAAAAATTTGAAGAACTTCTTTGTAAAGTATACTTAAAAATTTTTAAGGAAGATACAATTTTGCGTAAAGCTGTAACTAATACTAGTCCAAACATTGACACAGAAACTGACATCAATCAATGAACAACCGGACAATTAAATATCACCTGATACCACCTTCAAAATTGCTATTTACCAACACAAATTTATAAACATTTCATTTGTCACTTTCAGTTTTGACATTAGTTTGGTGAAATAATCAAAATTTAAACGTGTTTTTATGGAAGTATTCTGTATTTTTTATATAATGGAGTTTTTAGATATTATTTTTAATCACAAGTTTTGTACTGATGAAGTTGACAAAGTGCAACAAAAGCTCAACAAAATAAAGTGTGTACTTTAAAATAAGTATTTTTCTCTAAAAAAAACACTAAATATAATCAGTGTTATATTTATGAATAATAAACATAAACACTAAACATTTGACTCCTTGACTGCAAACTGAACACTGTGCAAGATGAATCGCGCATCAAAATCATACGGTGACTCATAATTGAACGATAAAAGTAGAAATGGTTAGATTAGGATTCAAGTTGAAACGATTTTTATCGCTCAACAAAAATTGAACTGTAGGTTCACATGGGGATTGTCATTCGATTTTAGTTAATCAATAAAAATCGTTGGACTAAAATCGACTAGTGAGAACGCGCCTTTAAGAGGATATTTTTGGGATAAAATCACATCTGGTATGTGTAGTTTGCGTTTGACAGAAGAGTTTCTGAACCCTGTATAAATATTAAAAAATTATCTTCACTTTGCGATAGTTTTTGCGATAGTTGATGTTTTTGAAAAGGTTACGAGGAAAATGTTTAAACAATAAACTATTTTATTATATGATAATGTCACTATTAAAACATAATTAGTCATAGTTTAAGCTAAAATATTAACTGCCAGACAGAAACTGGTAGATAACACTGTAAATATTCGTGTCAAGGACATGTAGAATTCATTTTACGACTAATAAAAGCAGCTTTAGTCCATTTGAAAATCATTGATGGTGCGGTCTTTCTAGCAGCAGTTATTGGAGAAGGCGTTCCCTCAGGTTGGCTGGTAACAGAAAGGTACAATTATTTTACGTTCTTATCTATCAGGACTATCAGTCTAACCAGAACAACACTATACCCAATCAATCAAAATGCAATAGCATCATGAAATATAAATTAGAGCTTATTAAGTACCATGGGGATCGAGAACGGCATAATCGTGATCTCCATTGCCTAAAAACTACTATCTGTATCTGTAGAGTAGGGAAGGTGAGTGTAATCTCACAGCACTTAGGCCACATGTGACCCATTGTACATCCACCCGAGGAGTTGTCCTCCTAGGTCATCGTCCATCCTGTCCTTCCCAGGAAGGAGGACAGGTCACTAGGAGACATCTCCTTTATATCGGCAGGTGTAGGCCAAGACTCAACGAACACACACTCTCTTATTGACGATAACTCCGGACACTCGCCTAAGACATGCCTGACAGTTTCATCTTCCTGTTCACACATCCTGCATAGAGGTGTGTCCACTAGCCCCATAGTATGGAGGTGTTTCCTTAGTTGACAATGGCCAGTCAGAAATCCAACTGGTTTTTCCTGGTCATCGTCAAATATTTCTTCGGCGCCAGCTTCCCAGGGTCGCTCAGGGTGATCCTGGCAAGACTGCATCCTTTGATTCCATCCCATCTCTTAAGGGATTGAGCATGGGTGTAACGTTTGGCTAGTTCCGCAATTGTCAAAGTCGTTAAGCCGTAGGTGTCACTGGGTCCTAAAATTTTCAGTCCAGCCGCTTCCCTGGCTAAAGAATCGGCAATGCGATTACATTTACACCTGTCGTGCCCTTTAACCCACCTCAGGATGATATTGTTATCTGCCGAGGCGTTAGCTAAATCTTGGTGGCACTCTAGTACTCCCCGATATAACACGTTGTCTGTTCAAGGCTAATAGGGCTTGTTTACTATCAGTGCAGATTGTGGCGCTTTTGCCAGAAATTCCTTTTCTGGTTAGTTCTTTTGTGGCAATTGAGATACCAGCCAGTTCTGTTTGAACCACGCTGGTATTATTTCCCATTCCCCACTTAATCCTTAGGCTTAGTGCTCTCGAGTAAACTCCACATCCTGAGCCTCCCCAAAAACTACTATATGATGTAATTATATTTTTTTATTTGTTTTATAATATGAAATTTCACCCGCCGACCAATTATACAAGCGCAGTGGATGAAAGCCGTCTGCGCTTGAGTCGTCCAGTTTCCAACTAATCTTAATCGTGCCAATGTTTAGGGTTAGTACGTCATAGCACCGCACATTTGTTTCGACATTTTTCAGTATTGAATTAATATGTCGATTTCTCCCTTGTAATCTAATCTAATTGTTAGTTCAAAATTATTCAAATATTGACGTAGGTATTTCAAAAATTATGGTTAAGTAGATAGGCACATTTCAAAATCAAGTGCTACAACAATGTGAGTATGATATTAATCATTTCTGACAGTGATTGAGTATTTCCTTTATTTCATAAAAATACTTAATTTTTTCTAGGATTCTGTCGACATAGTTGTGGGTTCGAACATCAGACCCAATCCTATTGGCAGTCTCTAAAGGTGCGTTCATAGTACAAAGGTATAAGTACGGGTACATTATCATACACTTTTTTTATCATTCCATGGGAATTTCAAATGAATAAGTATTTCAAGTTCAAAGTAAATATTTAGCAACATACTTAGAATTTTTTTAATCAAATATATGTTCATTTTATTGAGTAAGTAGTTATATGAATTGCTTTTTCAAGAAATCCTATAAAATGGTAAATAATTTTTTTAACTATAGTCAAAAGCGCTCTTATCGTGCGGGTTCAAAGGTCACTAACCATATGTATCAAATCAAGAGACACAGAGGCTGCCAAAATTTGAGATTACAAATATATCCGGAGAAAATAATGATGGTTGATGTTTCCTGCGCACTGGTATACTAATTTCCTCTTTTTCATTCATTCTCGAAATAATCTATCAAATTAAGTTCCATTTTTTTTGCTTGAGGTTGCAAAATACCAGAAAATTGCTTCTTATTACTCATATTGTCACTTTGAATTGTCAAAGTCACATAACTGACATTTAAATAGAAGGTAGAACGTGTCGCGGGACACACGGTAGGAACTTTAGTTCCTTTTAAGCAAAAATTATGTAATACATTTGACGTTATAGATAAACTATTTGCATATGCCTCGGTGGCCGAGTACTATGCAAACCAGACTCTCACGCGGTAAACCCGGGTTCGATTCCCCGTGAAGAAGTTTTTTTATTGTTAATTTCATTTTTAAATAATTATTCTGCTTGATATTAATAACGACAACAGGTAGACGTTTGAAATATTTAGCAGAATATTCATTATTATAGATAATGGTACGGTACCCTCCATGAGGGAGTCCGACTGGCAACATCTACTTATAACAGCATCGTATATTTAAAAAGGGAAACCGTAGCATTATACAAATCGGACATTCAAGAACTGTACGTTTACCACAAAATTAGTGGAAACATAAAATTGAATTGTTAAATTTTTAATTTGAAGTTATATTAAAGTTTATGGAAATTTTTATTTTCTAGATTTTTTCTTAAGTGAGTCATGGAAAAAATATGCTGCTCGACTCGTGTGGATTGTCCATATCGCACTTGAACGATTGAGCACTCCGCCTACGGCGTCGTACTCAATCTTCGTCCTCGTGCGATATGGCCATCATATCCACACTAGTTGCACAAACTACTA
>CAJUYH010001916.1:31119-44298 GCA_910591685.1 Galerucella tenella
GAAAATTGCTTCTTATTACTCATATTGTCACTTTGAATTGTCAAAGTCACATAACTGACATTTAAATAGAAGGTAGAACGTGTCGCGGGACACACGGTAGGAACTTTAGTTCCTTTTAAGCAAAAATTATGTAATACATTTGACGTTATAGATAAACTATTTGCATATGCCTCGGTGGCCGAGTACTATGCAAACCAGACTCTCACGCGGTAAACCCGGGTTCGATTCCCCGTGAAGAAGTTTTTTTATTGTTAATTTCATTTTTAAATAATTATTCTGCTTGATATTAATAACGACAACAGGTAGACGTTTGAAATATTTAGCAGAATATTCATTATTATAGATAATGGTACGGTACCCTCCATGAGGGAGTCCGACTGGCAACATCTACTTATAACAGCATCGTATATTTAAAAAGGGAAACCGTAGCATTATACAAATCGGACATTCAAGAACTGTACGTTTACCACAAAATTAGTGGAAACATAAAATTGAATTGTTAAATTTTTAATTTGAAGTTATATTAAAGTTTATGGAAATTTTTATTTTCTAGATTTTTTCTTAAGTGAGTCATGGAAAAAATATGCTGCTCGACTCGTGTGGATTGTCCATATCGCACTTGAACGATTGAGCACTCCGCCTACGGCGTCGTACTCAATCTTCGTCCTCGTGCGATATGGCCATCATATCCACACTAGTTGCACAAACTACTAATTCTTCCAAAATATGCCCTTTTACATTTAAAAACAACCTGCCAAATGTCAAATCAATTTATCCATCCATTTTAAAGTTATCGAATTAAAACATTCAAGTTTTCAAAAATTTCAACACCCTGTATTTCAAAAATTAAATGTGCTAGACCCCGGTATGATGAAAAAATATAACTTTTCAAAGAAATTCGTTACGGAAATGAGCAACAAGAAGGAATGGGATCCAAATACCATTACCAGACTTGGAAAGAATGCCATTCAATGGTACACAGACGGCTCAAAAGCAATAGAAGGAACTGGGATAGGAGTGTTCGGGCCAGGAACCAAACACTCTGAAAGCTTGGGAAAAACCCCAAGTATCTTTCAAGCGGAAATCCACGCCATAAGAAAGTGCGCCCAGTTCAATATTGATAAAGGATACAGAAGACAAAGGATTATCATAATGTCGGATAGTCAAGCAGCCATTAAGGCACTGAGCTCTTGTGTAATCAGTTCCAAAATGGTGTGGGAATGCCAAGACAAACTCAATGAACTAGGCGAGAACAACATAGTCACCTTACTATGGATTCCAGGACACACTGGAATAGAAGGAAATGAAATAGCAGATGAACTAGCAAAGAGGGGGACTGAAATACCTTTCTGGGGGCCCGAACCCTTTTGCGGAATCAGCCCCAATGTAATATTGGAAGAAATAAGTAAAGCCATGAAAAAGAGAAGATCTGACCATTGGAAAGATCTAGTAGGACTTATACAATCAAAGACTCTTCTGGGTGACTACAACCTGTTGAGATCAAAAGAATGCATAAGTCAAAGTAAAACTGCGCTAAGAGTTTTGACAGGGATCCTAACGGGACATTGTCGCCTGAATGGGCACCTGAAAAAGCTCAAAATAGTGGAGGAAGAAGAATGCAGATTTTGTGGAATGGAAGAAGAAACCTCCATCCACATACTTTCCAACTGCACAGCACTCCAGAATCCTAGAGCACAGCACCTGGGAGATTACTGGATAGAAGAGGAACATTTGCCTAAGTTGAAGCCTGCAGACATCCTAAAATTCCTCCGGGAAACAGGACTAAAGGAACTACTAGTTTCTGAGACTCTCCTCAGAAACTGAGTAGAAGTAAGGGGGCACAATAGATCTTTTAGGTCTCAGTGAATGTCACCCCAAAATCACACATACATACATACATACCCCTTAATCCTCATATCATGTTGTCCAATTTTACGAGAGGAATCTACATACAAACGTTGTAATTACCCTTAACGTTCGAGATGCTTATACCATTTTTTGCGCGATCGTATTGAAATAAATCCCGAATAAAATAATTTAAATTTCTTCGAAATAAACAAAAAAGATCAATCGCGCAAAAAAAATTATGGAAATAATTGTAAAAATTTATCCGAAAAAATTCAAGTAGATCACCAGCACTGCGAATACCAGCTTTGCATAGAATTTTAATATAGCATCGGTGGTTCAGTGGTAGAATGCTCGCATTCCACGCGGGCTACGCGGGCTACTTTTGCTACGTGGTTGATCCGGCACTGGTATGGACGAAGTGTCAATAGATTCGGAATAGCGTGGATGATTTTTGAAAAAATTCAAGTGCTGCTTGCAAACATTTCAAAAGTTATTAACTCCACATTTAAACTAGTGACGTATCTGCATTATAAGTTGCATATTTTCAGTAAATTTTTGTTTCCAGTTCTTTTTTTGTTGATCAGCAGAACAAGTATCAAATGATTTTATGTTTATATAACCTATTTGGCGCTTTTTCATATTACCTAAAAAAAATATGGGGCAAAAATTTGAATACATATTCGCAATTTGTATGTTTACTCTTCTAGTAATCTGACAGGTTCATGGTTCAGAGAACTATTTACATAATTAATTTTTTTTCCACTACTAGCTGTGAGCTTGACAATCATTGATTCTTCTAGCCAACTGAGAAGTTGAATTTCTCTATTAGTGGTAAATAATTTTCTATTATTAAACTAGGTCAATAATGGACGAATTCAAATATTTTGAGAATTCAGGGATAGTAATTCAACAAAAACGTGTCAAACATAATTTTGTTTGCCCAGAAGATTGTCTTTAACATATTTGCTGCTTGATGTTACCTATCAAGATAAAATTATTTGAATAAGAATGCCATTAGTTTAAAATACGCTCTCAACCAAAAATGACTGATGACATAACGAGTACCTTCCTAATATATCGAAATATAACAGTGTACTTGTCAGTAAACGCTTCTCGTGGTGAGTTTATGAATTATTTTTAATTTTTGTCTTAAATTTGGCTAATAGTGGAAAAATGGTATACACACCATGGACACCAAGACTTTTATAGACCTCGCACCTTATTCCGCTCGGTTAATAATAATAGTCTTCACCACCTCGGTGTATAATATACTATTATACCATTTGTTACACATTCTACTGTTTATAGATGATGATTCTAATAATAGAAGTTGTTTCTAATGAGTATTATTTCCGAACTACTTTGTTTTGGTACCACCTAAAACAAAGTACAATGTATCTCGAATATTGACTTTGAAAAGGTTGGGTGTATAAAGAACCTCCAATTGGCTAGCTACAGAGGCACGTCAATGTGCAGGTGTTTCTTTTCTCACAAACAAGTTCATAGAATCGGTAACTGACTCGAGCCAAAACTGCAGCGTGCCTTTGACGTCGGCAAATTTTACTTATCATACGACTACAATTTATTTATACCTTCATTTCACATTGTAAACAATGCAAGTTGAATATTTAGTAAATCATTTTGTGACACAGTCAGTGTGGGTCATTTTGTCAGTTGATAGAATGAATGTTTGTGTGGTTTCTAAATAACTTTCAGATACATCACATAAAGTCAAATGCAGTAACTTTTGTAAAGTTTACTAAATTCACCTCCGGAAAAAAAATAGTATTCACTAATAAAGCCAAGCAATATTCCCTCTAGTGACAAATAATTAAAGGTCATCCAACGGTTTTCTCTTTAGTTTTATGTGAAGTTAGCGTCCTATTTTCAACCAAGATTTTAGGTTTTGAATATTAACAATTTACTCGATTTAATTCGGTTGTAGTCAAACATTATTTTTCACCAAAAGAACAAATACTTGATTAAGTAGAGTTTAGTGGAAAAAAATGCTGCAATTTTTCGTTCAAACTTCAATTTTATATTTTTTCCAAAGCTGGCAGTTCTTATACATTCACCTATTTGAATATATTCTTCCGTAGTTCAACTTTCTAACTTCTCTTAATTTCGAATACTTTAACAAGGTTGAGGGGTTGAGCCGTGTTTTGAAGTGGTGTTAAGTGTAAAAAGACGCCACCATTTTGTTATCCAGAACCTTAATTTTATGTGTTTCAATTAGGACTGTAGTTTTGGTTTTTATAGTCTAACACCTCCCTCGGCAAATCGGCGAATACTAATGAACGAAATTTGGGTATGAAAAATACGCCACCATTTTTAATCCTTTCTCTCCATAAGTAGATACGAATACCCTAAAGCTCGCTTTACAGTTTGCAATTCTTCTGCACTTTAACCTTGCAAGGTCTCGCTTGCAGCTATTGACAACCGTTCTAGATTTCACAGTTATTGCAATATACAATTTTCAATATGATAACCAACAAAAAAATTAAAGTTTGCTTGTGAGGTTAAGGCAGTGTGTTAATAGTTATTGATGATACAAGTGCGTGAAGTTATACTTTTGTGCACGATTTGCGAAAATGCAAGGCACGAACGTAGGAGTGCCTTTTTCGCAACGAGTGCGCAAAAGTAGGTACTTAACGCACAAGTGTCCTACAAAACTTTATCTACCACCACATGAAGGAAAAATAAAAAAATGTGCTCTGAAGGGAAATATAAAAATAAATTTTCTATAAACAAATATATACACAACGAATTCTAATTTCAGGTGGTGTGCAATCCGAAGAAATGCATTCTTCTCGAGGTTCTTCCATTTAAAAAAAGTGTAATTAAAATTTTAAATAGGTATAACAGAAAATATTTTTCAGTATATCTGACACTTCTGTCAAATTTACTGACAGCACAAAAGTTTATACAACAAACGACTAAATCCAAGGCAACTCGATCATTACGTAACTAAAAAAAGAGTGTTAAAATGATAATTTTTTACTGAATAAAGTAACCAATCAAATTACTTAATTTCAAGTCATGTGTCAAATTTCATCCAATCACCGCTGTATTACAGCGATAATACCCTACATGTGGTGTTTTCAGTTTGGTGTTTATGTTTTATTAAAAATTAATTAAACGTCAAACTGACAACTGGATTAAAAATGTCGGAAAGATTTGGCATTGCATCTAACGATTCAATTAATTTACCAATTGTACTTTTCACAACTGTAGTTTTAAATAAAAATGAATCATTTTTGATTAAAACTAATAAAGTTTGTATTGAAAAGTATCAAGCGTCAGATTGACAATCAATTCTTTGATATCTACAAAGTAAAAAATTATCTTATCGAATACTCCTCGGGTCTTGATAAATACTCAAAATTTTGTCGTAGAGAGCGCGTTGCTTAAAGATAATAGCCCTCGGCCTGCGGCCTTGGGCTCTTATCAAGCAACACGCTTTCAGCATTCTCTATGACAAAATTATCTCGGTATTATCAAGACCCTAGGGGTATTACTACTGAAAACCCCATTTAAAAAGCATTGCGGTCATTTACGCATGCTTTTGGGTGTTATAATGAAAGTCCCATATAAAAAGCGTGAGTCCTTTTCAAATAAACACGGTGTATAGTATTTTATCTACAAATAAAGACTGGCTTGTAAATATAAATAAGTAAAAAGTATAAGCATAGTAATTACCGTTCTGATCACCTGAGCATGAAATGAGAATATTTAAATCACTGACGTCAGCAAGTCACATCTTTTTTGACGCATTTGTATACCCAATTAACTCATATACTCACAAAACTAATATTATAACCGTTTATATGCACAATATAATCTAAATTACAAACACAGACAGTTGAATGAGAGGTTTTACATTTTTGTAGAAATAGTCTAATTAACTATAGGTATAATTACCTTGGAAGAGGTTGTTATAGGAATAATCTAGTATTTTAAATGGTCTTTATGAAAAATTTAGCTAGCTGCCCAAATTCATATGTATAATTCGCAATAACACGAATGTTTTGTTCACAACGCGTTTTAAATCAGCAAAAAATAATTTAAAACATGAATAATTTGAAGTTCGAGGAACCAAATGGGCTCACGTGGATATTTAGTAGACCAACTACCATTTCTCACAAATGATTTGGAAATTTAAACAGCGAAACCGCCAGGATTCGAGCCCGGTAGTAACATTTACGCCTTGCACCCGTTTGTACCTTTTCAGCCCATATTAGCTGCTTTTTCACGACCACCAAGCAGTGGCTGGTAGTACATAGTAGGTACTGCAGTACTGCAAATCTTCCAAAAAATCTTCCTATTTACTAAAATTTTACCTTTTATCAAATATAAAATTTATAATATATTTTGTAGGGCATTCGCATTGTCATAGTAATAAAAAACTGCGAGCGCAAGCTTAAACAACAAACCAAATGCGGGCTAAAAGTAAGTAAAGTCTGCCAGTAAAATAACGAACATATTTCGCGCATTTCATATAGGGCCATACGAACGTACTCTGCACTCATATCTTGCTTGATGGTCTCAAACTAAAGTAGGAATTATAAACTTTACGTTCGCGTTCAGCTCGTCGTTGGCAGTTCAATTCAGTTGAAGTTAACTAAAGGGATCACACAATTACGTTTATAAAATCAGTCCGCGTTCAGTTCGCAGTTTCCATTACGCCCGTCACGCCGCGTCCGCGTTCGAGATGGCCAAGATTTAAGTTCGCAGTTGGCAGTTCAGGTATAAACTAATCAAAAGTTTTGCACCACGTGAGAAACGTCATTGGTCATCTGTTTAATGTACTCATCTTTTTCAGTTTTTTTTTCTTAAAAGCAGCATATAATGAATATGTTGCAGCCCAAATACACTTGAAATCAAATAAATATTTTAATCCATCTTTATTTTTTACAAAACAAAATATGAATAAAATCAGCTGAGATCTATCAAAATTGTCAAAATAATTTTCAACCAATCAAATCCTTAGCTGGAAACTGAAAATTGCGAGGTTTGTAAGCGCAAAAATTTACCAACTGAACTGAACTTCAGAATGGAAACGACGCGAACGTCGCCAACTGCGAACTGAACGCGAACGTAAAGTTTATAATTCCGCCTTCAGTCGTGATTTTAACAGGATATTTCGCTGCGTTTAGTCCAGCACAGAGTGGCATACATACAATAAAGTGTAAAGTTTATATCCCTAAAGTCCGAATATCTAATCATTTCCCAAAAGAAATGACCCTGGTTAACTTAAAAAACAGAGTGGAACTACCTGAACAAAAATGAAAAAATAATGTATTATTAAAAATTGCTAGTTATACATTGTATGGGTTTCAAATTGATTTATTGCCCTGTGATATTCCCAGACGTAGTATAGCTAAATTTATATCATATAAATACCTCAAAAATCCTTTTTGCGTCCAACCGACAAGGTTCAATATTTGATCTTATCAAAATTGTTATGGAATAATCCAGTGAGATTATAATAACGTCACAAAGTTAAGAGAAGATGATCTGCATATCTGTTTTATACCAAATATTTATTATCTCTCATATTTTCGATCTTTAAAACTGTGTAGGAATAGAAAAACGTATAATATTAATAATTACGCCATCTACTGACCAAAATAACTTTCAAAGCTTCTTGAGTTGACATTTTATGGTAGAAAAAAAATATTTTGAACAATACCAGTTTGTCATATTTCGTTAAAATAAAATCTGGACCTAGACATTCTTTCATTATACTCTCCACAAGATTTGTGAAGCTACAGCATTTTTTGTATACAAAATTACTTAGGGTTAATTAAAAACTAGACAAAACCCATTATATGGGAAGGCAGTGAATTATCCGCGCATTAAGTTTAAACGCAACACTGCTACTACTACTCCTTGTCAAATTTTGAGAGCGATATGCGTAATTTAGTTTGTGTTTGACAGCCATTGAAAGTAGACAACCTCGTGAATTTTGAAGAAAATGGAAAAAACTGCATCTTGCTTGCTGATCAAATCTTGCTGCTTCTGCCAGCTACATCTCAGCATCTTGGACTTTTTGAGCCTTCTGGTTTTAGCGTCACAACACCCATGTCCTTTTTTCAAAGGGGTCGTCCCTTCACCGGCACCACCTCAGCCTCCTGGGCTTATTGTGGATAATCCTAGTGTTCTGACTACAGCCTATTCAGCCAATCCGTTCCTTGTATTAGCTCATACAAGTTCTTTGCTGGTTGGATGTAGAAGTCTTCTGGAGTCATTTGGGGTCTACCATACAGTTTCTGCCTCCTGTGGTCCAGCGTCTCACAGTTGCATAGTACATGCAGAGCTGTTTCGGTATCCTTTTTGCATCTTCTTCATGTAAGGTCTCCGTTATACACTATTTTGTAAGTAGCCCCGTTATGGTGCGTAGTTTGTTCCTGATCATTGAGAGCAGTTCTTCCACTACTTTTTCTGATGGTTCTTTTATGAATTTCTTCCCGTGTATTTGCCTGGGCGTATTCTTCCAGTGTTTATTGTGTTATTCTTTCACCCACCCTTTTAACCATGATCTTGTTAACTATCTGCTGGGGATGCCCACAGCTGGTTCGGGTTCGTTCTTCAGGGTTGACGGCCCTGCTCTTGCAAGTTCGTCAGCCTTTTCATTGCCAACGATTCCTTTGTGACCTGGGACCCACTCCAGTGTTACATTGTTCCGAGTCACCAGTCTTCTAAGTTCTTCGCTGCATTCCCATATTAGCCGAGATGTTACCTTAGAGTTGGCTGATGTATTCTTTGGGAGTGATCATGGCCTGCAGGTGCAGGTGTTCTCTCATTGTACTGTGACTAGTGAGAACACCCCTTATTGATCTGATTAGATTCTCACCTTAGTTCTTCGACTCTGTGCTCCTTCCTTCTTCAATAAATATTCCCGTAGAGCATGAGATGGAATTCATTTCACCTTTCCCTCTTTTTTTTCATTTGACTTAGTCTCGTGTGCATCATCAGGTGACAAATTTAGTAGCCAATAATGCGGGTTCTATCCAATATGTGGAGCTGATGGACCTTCTCTGTCTAGTGGCTCAGCTTTTCCAATGCCTTCGATGCCACAGTGCCCTGAAACCCTGACCATAGTAATTTTGTTGTGTTTTACACGACATTGAGTTCTTCTGGGCAGTCCCATACTTACCAGTCCTGATTTCACTTTTGGATTCATAAGAACCCTCAGCAACGCGTTGTTTATGCATATTTTTCTCCAAGTATGGCACACTTTTTTTGAGCAATACAATGTAATGCATTTCCCTCTGGAATACCAAAGTGTTTGTTCCTGGTAAAGCACTTATTTGTGAATTTAACTCCTCACCTTATACTCCAGCAGTTATGGCCTTGATGCTGTCTGTACATTCCTTTTGATCTTGCATATGACCTTGAAGTTAGTATTGAAAAAGTCATGCGGTCCATTGTTTGATTAAGCTTCAGGAGGTTGTCTGCTTTTGATTGAAACTTTTCAATGGGATTGCACTCTCTAGCAGTTTTTCTAAGAGATGCACCCAGTAGCAGTGATAGATAGTTATTTATGCACTTGTTGCATACACTATTTTTTTCTACATCATTCAAACAGTTTGTTTATATTCAATACATAAAAATATAATTTGCCGTTTCGACGATTTCTTCTGTAGTAAAGTTCAACCATCATCACTGCTGAGAATCATATTTTTTGAAATATTTGGATAATAATTATTAACAAAAGCCAGTAATAACAACAAACCCCTTTAACAACAGCGACCTACTGTCAAAAAACTAGTACTTTTTGGCAATTATGATATCGCTGATCGCAATCACGATGAGGGCGAAATGAGGTCTATTTTTTGGTTTTTTCAGTAGGCGAAAAACAGTTGTGTGTCACACATGCAGGAAACGCTTTAGCAGCCCAAGGCTTTTAGATGCACGAGCGAGCGTAGCCAAGCGAGGAGAGCTGAGACATTTTCGGCCCTTGTGACACAATATACTATTACTCCATTCTTTTTACATAAAAATATGTGGTTGAATCGACAAATAAAAATCTATTAAATGAAACCTTTGAAAAAACAAATATAAGTTTTTTCGCAAAGCTTTTTCGAAAGTAAAAGCTTTGATTGAGGAATTCCCAAGGTTATAGAATAAACCCATCGATGTTTTTAGAAATATTGATTTTCAATCTAAAAATTATAGCTCCAAACTTGCTGCCGCAGTGCAGGCGGGTGGAGGGAAGCTTGGTGGGTAGAGGTTGGAAGAAAATGGGTAGAGGGTGAATATACCTTGGCCGCACTGGTCGACGGACAATTATCGTACCAACCCAAAATCAAGTTCAGTCTAAACTGTACTCAGTGTCTGTCAACATGCCCGTTTCAAAATTTGCCAGAAGGCTTCTTCTCTGTGACAATTTTTATCTGAAGTATACTAATCTAAAAAATAAGAGGAGTTAGGTGCATGTGTATAACTTGCACAGATGAAGAATTTCTGCGAGTTTACAAGATGCGAAATTTCCCCGAAATTTTTTTCAATTATGCACGTATGAGTGTAAAATCTTTTGATTTTTTATAGTTTTTTCGTAATTCGTCTGATGGGTCCCATGCTTTTCGCTTATAAACAGCCGAATTTAACTTTTCTTCCATCATATGCCTTGCGGCCCTTGCGCCTAGTTAAAAATATCAAACACAACTGATGAACTGATCTGATTTCCTGATGGCTAGCTTGGCGAGTGCGAGTGTGGCTGGTTCAATTCTATCGGAAACATAGCTCGCGGGATGCTTTTGGAGGGTCGCTTGGAGGGCCTTACAGGTAATACGCTTGCACTGCGGCCGCTGCTCAAGAGTTCGTCCATATCTCAAATGTGGTTAGTATCCAATCAAAAGTGTTCAATAAAACTCCAAGTCAAACCACAATACAATATACTCGTATATATACAAAAATAGAAATATGGTAGGCTTAGTATAAAGAGTACAAAACCTGGTAAACTTCTGGATGGACGAGCATAAATTTGAGCCTATGGATATTCTAAAATTCTTTCAAAGCATAGTAACTAAAGCAGCTGATCTCTAAGACTGCTCATCAGAAGAAGGGGATACACTATATCTTTTGAGTCTTCGACACAACTGAATTTTCCATAAAAACAAAAAACAAGCAATCAACTTACCCCATGGGGCTCCCTCCTAACAGAAGTCGTCAAATTCTCCGAAGAGTAAATGGGAATATCCAAATCGCTGACGCTAGAAGATATACTCCCTTCTCTATCACCGGCTTTTTTAGGAATCTGCAGCAGTGCCATCGCTTGTTGTTCAGCAATGGTAGGGCTCTTCAAATAATGACTGGGTCTGATAAAGCCGACGCCTTCATCATCATCGTGATCCATGCTTGGGGACGAAACTAACACGGAAAAACGGACTTTCTTGTTCGACTCCAACTCTAGTCACTGCGTGGAACAAAGGGACCAGTTAGTGTAAACACCTGAAAACAATAGAATCAATTTTTTAGAGCTTGATTGCAAATTATTTATGATAGTTTCAATTCACTGTTCTTTTATTAGAACAATGAGATTGCCCCAATTCATAGAATTCAACTACGATTTCACTTCAAGACTTGCAAACGATATACTAGCTCGGAAGAATTTCTTTAGGCTATGAACACACTTAGCGTTTTCATTGCAACGATCAAATTGCCGTATCTGATCACGAATGGAACAACTTATTATAGCATTAGATGTGATACTGATATAGAAAGGGAAAAGGAGGTTCTCTATTCGCACGTTGGGCATGTACGCTAATAATGATACTTCCAAACAGAGATGATGGGGGAAAATGTACTTTTTATTTATTTTTCGAGTACCTACATTTGGCAGCGCAATAAAAGAGGAAATGAATCGCGGAACTTAAGCATCCAAGAAAAGAGGATTAGAGTATCCAGGAATGGTGGCAAGAAAATAATCTTTTAATGAATTGAAAGAGTAACTGTAGATATATACCTCTATCTTTTTTGATTTCACGCCGCGTTTGACAAGTAGGTAAAGCAAATGTTGAATAGAGTACACGCATATTTTATATTTTGCTTAGATATTAATTTGTTATAGTAAAGTTGATGTGTATCAAAAATAATGATGGGAAATAAACCAGTTTCCATTGGAAATTACTTCCAAATTTTAAAATGAAATTCAAATTTCAATGCACTTTCCGACCACCACCCGAAGATTTCGGAACGCTACCGATGATACGTGTGATGTCATACCATTTGTTTACTTTTGTCAATATGGCCGGTATTGCATTAGGTTCTGTGTAGCTTTGTGTTTATATTGTATTTTAATTAACTATTAATTGCTTCATCGACGTAAAAACATCATTTATATGTTTGTTTGAGACCATTACGTGTTTGTGTGTGCTTTTTTATTTCTAATAGTCAACGTAAAGTGGAATGTGGACATAAATATCCGATATATCCGAGGATATTTTAAAAGTTCTAGAAGAAAATATTTTATTTACTAGTTCAGTGTTCAGTAACGATTCTTTCATATTTTGTGAGTAAAAATATGGCTAGCGAAGGTTTTGTAAAAGCACAATCTGATAACTTTCCCAAAATAGACTCATTTATGCTGCTCGAATTTATGGAGTTAAACAGCTGCTTTAATGCAAAGGAAATAAGGAGTTCAAGCATTATCGTAAGTACGATTTAAACTGTGTATTATTTATAATATAATACCAACCATATTTTGATGCCATGTTGGCCTGAGAGGTCGTAAGAAAATAATGTTTTTATGGTTGATACCTAGACATATAGGTACATAACCTCAAACTATTTGAGAAGAAAAATTACCAACATAGAAGTAGGTACTTACATTAAAATGGTCTTCACAAATAAAGCAGTAGTATTTGTCGAAATATCGTCTTTGTTTCGACGCATAGCTTGCAACCACAATGCCCTTCTCTTAAGTGCATTTTTGCTTGCGCCACCAGGTAAAGTAACGAATATTTTGTCTGGAGTTTTAAAAGACGTTGATTTACACTCAGGAACAATGCAATACTTGGAATACAAAGTTTTTTTTCTGGCTTTATCCATTTTTAAAGCTTTCAGAAACAAATTAGGTCACAAAAACTCAAAGCGTGATACACTAATTAGAACGTAAACAAATGGAGTGACGTCAACGGATGGGGCAGCCATCTTTATGACGTTTATGATTTTTAAAGTCGTTTTAAAAGTTTATATTTTTTTGAAAAAAAAAGATATGCAAGGTGTTAAGAGACCTGATAAAGCGTCAATTCCCACTAATAGCAAAATTTATGCTTGTACCCTATTAAGAATGCACAGAATTACCAAAATTTTGAATAAAAAAAA
>CAJUYH010001917.1:0-29221 GCA_910591685.1 Galerucella tenella
ATATATATATATATATATATATATATATGTATTGATTTTTATTTTTTATTCATTTATTTGTGGTTGAAATAGATTGATAATAATTGGTATTTTTTGGTCGTGATTAATATTGTGATTTTTTTTTTGTTTTGTGTTAATTGCTGCAGGAGGAAGGTGCATCCCCTCGATCTGATATCTGTGCCAATGAGAGTGAGGGTGACAGCAGCGATGGTGAAACACCCGAGTCCAAGCATTCAGTTAAAAATCATACAGGTAAAGAATAAAAAAGAAAGAAAAAAACCTATTATATGAATATATTTAAAAATATAAAATATAAATGAACGCTATCGTGTTAAACACTGGCATTCTCATTGATAAAGCCGGGTTGCATTTCAGAGATTTACAACATAAAATATTGCCGGAAAAGGAGAAGGGAAAAAAAATAATATATAATGTAATAAAAAGAAAATAATGTAATGGAGAAAAAAGAAAATGTTTGACATGACACGTGCGAGACCACCCATATACCACATATATATATATATATATATATATAAATTTGCCATACGTGGAATGAACTAATTGGTCTCGTATATATAAACGCTAGTTACCTTCTCTCGCGCTTATAATTTCCCTCCAACATTTATATCGCCAAACACTCACTCAAATATAATTGTTTCTGTCATTTATCAACAATGCAAATTCATAATCAATAGAGTAGAGCCGAAATACAAATGTGTTGCATATATATATATATATATATATCAAAGTAGTAAATGTATAGTAAACAGGCGCAAGAGATAATGCGTCGTGTACACGCGCGTGGCCGTGGAAAATCGTTAGAGTACGCGCGGCAGGGGTACTTAGAATGCGAAAAACGTGCGAGCGATGACGGGGTTGGCCGTGTAGGGGAGTCGAACTAAGGAGTCGTACAGTTCAACGATGACCAAACTAAGACGACAACGCGATGCCTAACTGGGCAGTAGGATCCGGTCGAAAGCCACGCTCGATGCAGGTGCACACATAAATATCGATGCTAATATACCAACGATGGATCCCGGCCACGCCGCGACTTTCAGAGGCAATGAACACGTTCGGTTATCTTTAACTGTCTGCAATGCCATGTTCATTTTATTGCAATGCCACTTTTTCATCTTGCAATCAAATACCATCGTGACTTTTCTCTCCCCCTCCCGTGTATATATATATATATATATATATGTGTGTATTTATACAATTTAAGACATGACGTATATTTTTATTCCAGAGTTTACAAGAAAAATATCACTTACATATCAATTTATTTCTGTTAAATTTTTTAATTAATTTCATTTACTAATCAATTATTTTTGCCTGTCTTTTTTTTTTTACTGCCATTTTGCAGGGTCAGTGTCTTCCTTTTCGGCAGGAATAATGTATCAGATGCCACAGAGTGTTATGTATTCACCTAGTTCTGGTGTACTCGTTAGTATTGGACAAAATGGCCAACCAGTTCAAATTTCCCAAGACGGAAGTGAGTTTGCATCTATATATTTATTTATTGTTATTATTATTGACCTTTTTACGTGTCAGCACGTACATTTAATACGCGCCGGAAGTCCATATATTCATATTTTTCACTCATGAATTACAATTCAATCATGGCGTATTGTAGCTATAAACACCCATTTATATACATTTATTTTCTTATACACACACACACACATATATATATATAAAAGAAGGAAAAATAAATGGGCGTGTATAGCAAAAAAATTTTTCCCTCGACTTTTCTTGTACATCCTATGGGAATATATTCATACTATTTTACATTTACCATTTTATGCTGTGATATATGAAATAGCGGGCGTGTCTTCATTTTCCTTTTTCAGATATTTTATGTGCACTTGTCTCTTGTCCATTCTCGAATATCCGCAATTTTATTTAAAAAATTCATATATTTTATTTCATATTTATTTGCCAGCTTTTTTTTAAATTTATTTTTTTGTTTCTTCTCGTTTTTATTTTTTTTTCAATATTTTTTTTTTTTAGGTACATCAACGATGAATTCGGGACAATCGAATCAACCGTTTATCACAATTCCTTTGAATGTGGCAATGAGCGCAGCTGGATTGTCATTGCCAGTAACATCAAAGGGCTTGTCGCCACCGTGTTCGATAGCATCAAGTGGAATTAATTCAGACATGCCTTCTGATCTCAGTAAAGATCGCAAATGATGATGATGATTGTATTATTCTTCAAAGTATATGGATGACATATATTGGAATTTGAGAAAAAAATTGATATACGGATTAAAAAGCAAACACAATCATCATTATATATATATCGAATGTGAACGATTAAACGAAAGAAGAAAAACTCATTGCCTTTTTCGCCCGTTGACATTCTCATACAAAAATGCAACGGAGAATTTTATTAATCTTTTTAGTTTCTGTTTTTTTTTTTTGTTTTTTTTCATAGATTGTTGAAATAGGCATATATATGTCCCCAGGCTTTGGAAATTGTTGGATATTTTTCGATAGAATTAATTTATAATTGAAGAGCAATGTCATTCATATAAATATATATATCTATATATATTTATATATAAACCTCCCTTTCATCTGTCGTCTTCCTTGACACATATGAAATTATAAATGTCACTCAGCATCTTACCAACTCGGAGGATTATATTTTTTTAAGAATAATTTCGTTCAGAATAAAATTTGTATGTGGGTGCTCGAAACAAGCAAAAAAATCATCTAGTCATTTTATTAGTTAGTGAAATTCATTATAAAGGATATTTTTTTTTCTCTCTTTTTACAATCGTAGTAGAGTTTATGCGATAATTTCATGACTCAGCTGAACAAAATGCATTTCTTCTGTTTCATTCAAATTCTCTCTTATAATAATTATGAAAATTTCACTGGTAATTATTGATATTACTCGAATGTCATAGACACATACACACATTTGTCTTTCTTTCGTTTTTGACAAACAAATATTTGTATGTGACATTATTTTCTGCCTTATAATGCTAGTGAAATTGTGCATTAACATAGTCTCTGTAAATACTATATATATGTATATATAATATTATATGTGCATATATATTGCTACGGGCATAAAAAGTTTTCAAATACAATAAACCGATATGTATGAATATTTCGATACTACTTGTGGTAGTGGCAGTAGTATCGGAAATATTTTAATATAGAAACAAATGAATGTGTACAGAATATCGTAACAAGCGTATATATTTTATACATACATACTTGTAGCTTTTTTATTACTTGAGAGCCATGAGAGAAAGATAAATTTTACAGATTGAATGTTTGTATAACATGTTGCAAATGAATGAAAATATATATAATGCGCCCATTACTAGTCATTTCGAGTTTAATCTCAATTGAAAATACGTATGATTAAATATCAATTTTATATTCTCCGAATGATCATCAACACAAACTCCTTTGAAATGTTTAAAGCCAACATAGGTAGATGGAATTTTCAAAATACGCGGGCTTTCATTTCATATCTTCCAGGTTGTGCTATATTTGAATGAAAATCAATATGGCCACCACGACGAAATAAATTTTATGAACGCCTAAAAACAAAAAAAAAAAAACAAGTTGACGCAAAAATGTGGTGTGTTTGGGAACGTCTTCGACAATCGTTACAGTTTGAATTTTTCTTTATATACATAGTCGTTGAAGAAAAGTAAAATGCTTGCATGGATACAAGGCTCTCGTGTTGCATATTCATTGTGATTATATGTCTGTTGTATTTTTTTAAATAAATAAGTTGAAAGTATGTTACATATGGTAATAATTTTCACATAATCAATTCTATCATATCTGTTAAAAATACAAAGTGAAAAGACCATGTATTTTCAAGTAAGTGACAAAAATGTTTGTTTGTGTCGAACTTTTTAAAGTTCACAGTACCGCCGTTTGCTACACATACCAATAATTTAATTAAATTAATATAATTAATACGCACATCCTATTAAATACACTTTATACATTTTATTCATCGTTAGATTAATGTCACACCAAAAGCTAAATTGCAAAGGATTGAAGAATATAAGGAACCACCAACATTATTATTAGCGCCATTTCAACCACAAACACGATTGCAGCTTGAATCGCATTTAAATATAAAAACATGCGTGGATTTAAAAATAAAAAATTCGAATAATCGCATTTTAAATGTAAGTATACTATTTTAATTGAACTGCCAAATTCTCCATATGAAATATTACATTGATATCAATTCAATATGATTTAATTCTTTTATGTGAGACATTTATAAAACATTGAAAATTTTCAGGTTAGAGTGACCAAGCGCCCGCCAATTGAACGTGCAATAACATTGAGTTACTCGGATGTGACAATAGAACCCAATAGCGATTCAATCATTTCCTTGTCATGGACACCGAGAGAAGTGGGCTGTTGGCGAGATACATTGCAATTAACTGATAGTCGTCGTGTCAAGTATGATGTGGCGTTAATTTTAAAGTGCGATGGTGTGAAAAAAGGTGTGACTGAAAGTGTTGCACGAACTCGAGTCCTAGCGCCATCCAATGAAATACTAAATATAAATATGGAATCGAAAAAAGAGCTGTACACATCAACAATGCCAATAAATAACACAAACACCGCTGTTAACCCAATATACAGTGAAAATAAAGAGAATATTGTGGGGAATATTAGAAATATTATGGAATCCTCTGGAAAAATGTTAATGGAAAAAAATAATATCGTTGATACAAACACATGTACAGTCAATAATTTAGATGTGTCACATTTCCAATTAACACCAATAAATGCATATCATTATATGAAATCGATGAAAATACCAAATATACGAATACTGGATGCAACACCATCTAGTTCAATGACACATGAGATTGAAGAAAAAAATGTCGCGTCTAAAATTCGAGTTTTAGATTCAACTGAAGTGGACTTCACATCGAGTCACGAATCATCAATATCGCCAAAAGATATTGAAGCAGACTCGTCATTGCGACGTCGTACATACTGGAATCCTGAGCCGAAATTTATTAAACAAATGCTCGCCATTGATAATACAGTCGATGAAAAATTCGATGATTCCTTATCACCGCCGGATGCAACAGACGACATGTCTGACCCATATATCTCAATAGCAGTCAGTGATATCGATAATTTTACAATACCAATGAAATTCATCTCACCGCCATCATCTTCAACGGCATATAAAAGTGATATTGCTGGCAATAACACTTTTGACATTATTAAAGATGATAGCGATATTGGTAATGTAATTATATCACCGAAATCCTCACACGCAACAGGATTCGTACGACCAAGTCGACTTACCGCAACATTTGCAAAAATGTCTCCCAATGCATCTACATCCAATATACCAAAGATGAATTTAATTTCATCGTCACCGACGCCCACTCACGATCATCGGCGAGTCGCTTTAGCCTCATCCACTTTTCGATCTCACGATTCTACATCAGCTAAAGCAGTAGTTGAAGCTGATTTATGGGCAAACAATGAAAATTTTTCTCCGCCTTCGACATTGAACTTTGATAGCGGCAAATTCAATGATAATTCAGAGCTGATTGCTGAGGAAACTGTAACTGTTACAAAGAAAATAAATATTCCAACCCCCAAAAAATCCCGTGAAACATACATTGCGGCAATGGTAATGCGACCTGGGATTTGTGTCAAAATATCACCACCGAGAAAAATTTCCAATAATCCACAAAATGTTGTGAAATCCAAAAAAAAATCACCAATAGCACACAATAGAGTAAGAAAAGACAAAATTGCGATGCAACACAATCAATTGATGCGAAAGAAAGGGCAAACGCCAAATACACTATTGAAACAGCGTAAAAATGAGTCAATGCCCGGTGTAAAAATAAGCAAATTATGTTTGACGAATTTGAATGCTACATCAGTTAAAAATAAATCTACTGTAATATTTACTGCCACCACCACAATTAATACGTCAAAAACAAATTCGAAATATCAAAGTAACATTAAAATGTTAAATCCAAATGATGCAATTGAAAGTCTTCGAAATGGAGATCCATTTGCAGCTACAATGACAGAAGATCCATTTCTTACTCGCAGTTTGTATTACGATGACAAATGGATTTATCAACAAGAATTGGAGTTTACAAAATGGCTGAATGCATTATTGACACCACCAGAGCATAGTGCAGACGTGGAAACGGCATGTATTGATGTGGGAAAAGTATGGCAATCATGTCGTGCCAAAGAAAATGTTGCATTGGCAGAAACAAAAGAGGCGGTATCGGCCCGATATCACAGTACCCAAACGAGATTAAATACTTTGAGAAAAGCAGCGTGCGCGATGTTTGCACGTAACGAAGTAAAAGTAGTATTGGCACAAGTGGTTGGCTGTATTGATAGAGAAATTCTTACTATTAGGCAAGACCGTGATTTGCATCGTGATATTGGTCTGCAAAAAGCAATTCTTGAATTGTTACTCAGTTACAATCCACTTTGGTTGAGAATTGGGCTTGAAGTTGTTTATGGCGAAACAATACCTCTCAATTCTAACAATGATTTGATTGGTCTCACGCGATTTCTCATCGCCCGTTTTTTCTCCGATCCATATTTGGTAGAAAAATATTCTCATACAAACGTAGTATGTTTAAAATTAGCAGCGTTTCAGCCGCACATGAACAAATTTTTATTAAAAAAATTCCTTTTAATTGTTTATTTTCTTGATTATGCAAAGAGAAACAAATTAATTGGTCATGATCCATGTTTGTTTCATAAAAAAGCACCACATAAAGACAGTCGTGCTATTTTACTTACTTTCTCACGTGAAGTACTCAGTGGTGTTGGTGATTTAACGAAAATTCTTCGCGCATACAGATATATTGTGTCACACAAACAAACATATTTAGATGAATATAATTATGCGGTGAAAGATATTAGCTCAGATTTGCGTGACGGTGTGCGTTTGTGTCGAGTAATGGAACTTATTATTGGTGATAGGACATTAACATGTCAATGTCGAGCACCGGCCATTTCTCGATTGCAAAAAATTCATAATGTTGATCTTGCTATCAAAGCGCTTATTAGAGCCGGTTATCAAATTACCGGTGATATTGATGCAAAAAGCATCGTTGACGGCCACAAAGAAAAAACATTGTCACTTTTATGGCAAATAATTTATAAATTCCAGCGTCCAAGATTTGAGAATGCAGCGATTAAACTTCAAAAATGGTGGCGAGCAATGTTGTGGTATGTGCGAGTAAAAAATTATCTTTCTCTACGCCGCAATAATTCTGCTTGTGTTATTCAATGTGCATGGAGATGTCATCGTGCTAGAAAATTAACTCAAGTATTGCGTTTGGCGCGTGCACATCGTCTCGCTGTTATGGAAAAATCCATCCGAATAATACAATTACGATGGATACATAGACGAAGAATGCAACATGATCGCGATAATTATTTGCAAATGAAAGCCGCAGCTACACATATTCAAATGTGGTTTAGACGAATTCGCGCCAGTCGGCTGTATTTACACGACCTTCAAAAAAAACGTCAAGCAGTTATCACTCTACAGCGTTATTGGCGTGCAACAATTGCAATGCAGAGAGAAAGGATAGCATTCCGAAATACAAAAAATGCCACAATAGTGATACAGCGATGGTGGCGAGCCACATCCTTGACATTATCCACACACAACTATTATGTGGAGTTGCGGACAACGGTTGCATTCATTCAATCTAAATGGCGCGCACAGCGACAAATGAAGATCGAACGCAATCACTACATCAAAATGCATAGAGCAATTATAAAAATTCAAATATGGTGGCGGAGTATTATTATTGGTAAACGTATTCGAAATAATTATATATTGCAGCAAAATGCAGCGAGAGTCATTAAATTATGGTGGATTTATGGAAAATTGATGCGAATTGAACGAAAAAAATTTTTAATTGTTCGAAATAACGCAATTAAAATTCAACAATGCTGGAGGAAATATCGTGATACCAAAAATTATATTTCATCATTGAATTCTCATAAAAATGCAATCAAAACCATTCAAACATGGTGGCGATCAGTAAAACATGCGCGAGAATATCGTGCAATACGAAATAGCACAATTGTTATTCAACAATGGTGGCGGGCTTCAATAATTACCCGCACAACAGCATGTGCATATGCCATGGTAAGAAAATCAGCAATTTATATTCAAAAAACATGGAGAATGATACAGGCAAGGAGAAAATATTTAAAATTAAAAGATGCCACAAGAGTAATCCAAATGTCATACCGTAATACACAAAAAATGCGAGTTATCCGTCGTGATTTTATCATTAAGAAAAGAGCAATTGTATATATACAATGTTGGTGGCGCAATTTGAAACTCACCATGGAATCCAAGCAACAATATTTAGCGTACAAAAGTGCTGTGGTTTTGGTACAAACTCGTTGGCGTAAACGAAGTCTCGGCAAATCAACAAGACACGAATATTTACAATTAAAAATAGCCACAATAAAAATTCAGACATATTGGCGAGCGATTAGAATAAGACGTGTATATTTATGGATATTGAAACGCCATAAAGCTGCTGCTGTATTGCAAAGAAGATGGAAAGCCAATAAAATCGGCCGTGAAATACGTGAAAATTATACCAAACTAAAATCAGCTGTACTCTTAATTCAACGGAAATATCGTGCAATTAAATTTGCTCGTTCAATAAAATTACAATTTTGCACTACAGAACGCGCATGTATAATTGTACAAAAAAATTGGCGAATGCTCAAAGCTATAAGAGATTTTAATAAAATTAAAAACGCCGCGATTATTATTCAAGCGTATTGGCGTGGACACAAAATACGCACATGCCAATCAGTTAAGATACGAGAACTGCGTGAACGATCGAAGAAAGCAGCGGAATTGGCAACACCACTAGCATCAGTGGAGAATCGTTTACAAGCTGCTATGGATTTATTACGAAATTGCACGAATATTGGACAATTGTCGTTGTGCCTAGCTTGCATTGACACCCTCACACGATTATCACCTAAAGGTTGCATATTATTTTGCGAACTTCATTTAATTGACAGGATTTATATGATATTGGAGAAAGCAAATCGTTCATTACCTTGGATGGATGTTTGCAAGCGGTGCTCCAATATTTTAATCACTTTAGCGAAATTACCGCAAACAGCCGCCACTGTCCGTAATATTGAAGAGATGGAAACAATTGTGAGATTAATGACAGTAGCAATGAAGCATGATATTGATTTATTTTTACATCTCGCGACATTGTTTTGGTTATTGTTAAATGATGAAGAATTCGCATTGGAAGTAAATAATTCACCACGAACAATTTGGCTTTTAAGATCGTTGATGGATACCGTGATGAAAAAAGACAGTACATTGATAAAATCAAAGAATAAAAATAATTCAATGGGTCCCCAACCAATGTTGCTTCCAAATTTAAAACCCGATTGGGGATTGAAAACACGCCGACCCCGTTGTTTTATTACAATTCATCATGCGATTTCAGCCTTGATGAGTCAATTAAATATACCTCTTACCGTTTAAATATGTATTACAAAATAATACACTATCTGTTGTCATTGTATGGTGATCTATTTTATAATTGGAATAATGGAACGCGCACGAATTGTACAATAAAAGTTTTTATACCTAAAGGAATTCAAATGATTATATAGGAAAAATTTATACTATGGTTGCCGTATTTTATAATACTTTTTATTGCAATAAATATAATAAACAATAATTATTTTGGCGTTACATTTTCATTAACAGTCAATTCTATACATATAATATTGGATTATAATAAATTTTTTTAGCATAAAATGAAGCTGAGAGATGCTTATTTAATATAAGTGATATAGATTTGCCAGCGTGTGTAGAATTATTTCAAGTGTATAAAAGAAAGAGAAAAAAGATGAACTAGTATAGCAGCTACAGGTCAATTTATATATCACTTTTAATGTTATTTCGGGGTCCATTTGTGGAAGCAAATTACCCACGCACATTTAATATGAAATAAGAAATAAAAATGAAAATTAATTGTGTCTGGGTGCCATAATGAAAATTCACCCATAAAGGAAAAAAAAAAAACAAAACGAAAAATAAATAAACGCTCGCTGCAAAACAGCTATTTCATTATTTGTATCACAAAATACAACAGTCCACGATGTACAATCGCTATGGTCATTTATAATCATTATTGTGAGAAATTAGATATGAATAGGCACAACATTTTATTTTTGTAGCTGCCATACCGTAACCACCGGGGGCTATTCAATAATAACCAATTTCTTCATTGCAGTAATTATTATGGAGTATTATAACAATATTTCAAGTATGTATCATACAATAATAAATCATGAATGTAAAGTTTATTTACACAAACTACTTGAAAAATAATATTATTAATAATAATAATAATAATAATAATAATAATAATAATAACAAAAAAAGAAAGCGCATTAATTTTCATGTACAGACTTCAATTCTTGGATCTGTTTGATCAGATATGCTTTTTCATCATTGAATTGTTCGTCTTCGGATCGATCGGTGTGGAAGCGCGTTAGAAAATCAACCAATTTCTCTTGATTACGAAGTAAAATATCCAATATTGGTTTCGGTTTATTTGGATTAGCAACAAATACCTAATTAAAGTATGTTCAATATAAATCGTCAATTTATTTCAATTGAGAATATTAAATATAAAATAATACTACCTTGAATACATGGAAGGCCTCAAATTGTATATTACGAGATTTCTCTTTCAGCATATTCATCATTAGCTTCAAGTTATCAGGATTCGATATATATCGGGTCATAACCTATAGAAAATGTATGTGTAAATTTTGAGAACAAATCGGATCTCTAATCACGCTATACAAATAAAAATGTTAATGTTTACTGTAAAATTATGTCTGTCCAACAGTAATTCTCCAAGTAATTTCAAACTTTGCCTACGTGTCACGTAGTTTTCCGAGTTTAATAATCTTTGATAATGTGAAAAAACTTTGTCGTAATTGACTTCTAAAAATTCGGCGCTTAGCATTTTGTGCCTTGTCAGCAGCTCCTGTAACAAATACAACAACCATTTATTTATTGAATTAAAAATTTTGTTCAATAGAGTGAATATTTAATAATGAAATGTGATGATAGTCAGCGTCGTCGTCGTCGTCGTCGTCGTCGTCTCATCTAATACCAAAGCACGTTCATTTTCGGTATTTATATTAATTATACCTTAAACGTAGAGAAGGCATCTGATGCAATATCGAATGTAGAGACTTCAACGTATCTAAAGAAATTATAAAAGTCATCGGAATATATCATTATTTTTGCCAATGCTTCATATCTCGCGCATTCTCTAAGCATTGTACCACAATTTAATGCAATATCCTGATGTTCATAACTAGAAAACAGAATGAAAATAAAATTTATTAAGCAATCAGTGTCTGAAACACATTATAATAGTATAATAATACATACCCAGACATAAGTGTAAATAATATTTCAGGTTTAGTACAAATGTATTCAACTGTTGGTGATCTTGTGCCAATTTGTCTCCGCAAGATATTATTGAAAACTTGAGCAACATCTTTTTTCCCCTGTTAATTTATTGTCAATTAAAAAACCCACAAACAATCGAAATAGATTGTAAGCAATTAAATAATTTTATACCTCAAAGTCGATCCGACTCAAATTCTGGACAAGTAGGAGTAATAAATTGCTATTGTATAATTCCTGTGCAAGTTGCGCCACCACAATATCAGCTTGAGGCTCTGTCTCAGCTGTTCCATATAGCATATTTTTTATATGCACCAAATTTTTACTTACATCCTCTTGTGCCTGAAGAAGGGACAAATGAAACATCACACATACAATTTATCACAGTAGATAATATTCATTTTTATTGTGACATTACCTTTTCAACTTTTTTATCACCACGCTCAAGAGCATTAACCGCTTCTTTCAGGGCTTTTACAACCTCCGCTGGACTTTTTTGTGATTTCCCGAACAGAGGCATGATGTTCTCACAAGGAATTCACCTAACAATTGCAAATAAACAGAAAAGTGAAAAAAGAAGAAAAAAAAAAGAGATAATAAACCGTTTGCAATCAATTAAATATCACATTGAACCCTATCTTTTTGAAATGATTTCACGTAGACAATTTCTAATACACGATCAATATTTACACAATTTTTTTGAGAAAATAATTTTTTTTTCAAACATATTAAAATTCATATTTGACTTCATTACGAATCATATCTCTGTAAACACTACCATATTAATATTTAATTGATAAATAGATGAATATGTCTCGGTTAGTTTGCTACTATTGATTCATTTATAAGCAACAAGCATAGGTATGAATCATCCACTAACATGGGAAAAAAAAAAAAAAAAAAAAAAACGAAAAAAACGTCAATAATTTCGTGAATGTAATGAGTCGTCACGTTGGAAAGGTAAAATAACCGTAAATATAGAATCATTCGAGTCGGGTAAATAGGGGGAAAAAAAAAAAAAAACTTTTGTAGAACAATTAGTGAATTAACGGTAGGTCATACAGTTATCGAGGTTGAATTATCATGAATTAAAATTTGTTAAGGAATTTATTGTGAATTATTGTAACCTATCGTGGTATCAAGTAATCACGTAATCCAACGAAAAAATTGATTAAATAACGGTACCATTCAATTGTAATCCAAATTTATTTACGCAGTGGCTTCGACACGGCACTTGAGGTATAAAACTAGATTGACTTTTAGCAGATCATTTATAAAGGCGTACAGGGTCCCCGAGGTATCTCGTGACAAATAAACAATTTGTCGACGAAAACAATGCTCAAATATATTTATTTATTGTGACTGTTGAAATTTAATTCACAGTCACACTGCGTTTGCTAAAGATTGTTTAATAATATTGTAGCACAACGTAAAATCATTCAATATCGATAGAATATTATTAATTCATCGCATAACTCTAGAGGAATTATTTTTTATCTCAACAGCCCGTATCAGCCCGTCACTCATGAAACTGACATTGGTCTACTGTTGCTAATTCACTATTGGTTTATTCACCATCAACGCCACGAAAATTAACCAATCGTAGGTGTTCTTCTCTTTCGCGTATTCGCTAATACTTGTGTCAACTTGATGCAGTAAAAAATATAAAGAACTATTATTCAAATTTATTGTTATTATATTTTTTTACAGTTGTTTTCTATTCTTCTTTATGATAGTATTATTGGATGGTACTCTGTTGAAAATTATAGTGAATAAGTTCCATTATGCTCCCTTTTCGTGTATAAAATAAATTTTTTTTTCGAAAAAAATACAGAGAATTTTTGCTCGCTATGAAAACTTACAATTTTTCCCGGTGGCGGCACCACTGATTCCATGGCTCTATAGACATAAAAACTCTGCCAATGGATGACTATATTTCGTGGCAAAACTCGCGCATCTTGCGTTAGAGGTTAGACGATAATTTCCGGTATTATTTTCAATAATATACATTGCCGTTCCATTCACCCACCTAGCAACGATAAATTGTAAAAAAGCCTATAAATATAAATAATCAATTTCATCAATCACTAAATTGTGAACAGACAGCATTTGCATACTGCAGTTATGTGCTACCATTTTCCAAATACAATTGTTTTATGGTGATAATATGTCAAAATCAAATATAAGGAAAATAACAGTTGACCCTACGAAATGTAATATTGACTCAAGAAGGCCAAGTGTATTTGAGAGATTAGGTACAAAACCTGTAGCTACACCTGTAACGCAAAATATTGCGGATTACTGTCGGAATTGGGCGTCTAATGGCAATTGTTCGTATGGGAAAACTTGCAAGTATGCTCTTTCTTACATATATACATTCACACTATTATCTAACAGTGCACTTGTGTGTTCATTTATTTATATACATTCACTGTGTCCCACTCGCTTTTTTACCGTCATAATATTTAATGTCTTGGACATGCATTATTTTTATTTGTTTACAGATATGCAAGCACTCATACGTTGATTAGCCCTTCAAAGAGAGCAAAAAAGGATACGCCAAATGCCAATATTGTAACGGTAAATTGTTCAATTGTGTATTTTTTTTTTCTCACAATATATTATAAATGACGATGTATTATAAATATCTGGGAATTTTCAGCCCAAGGAGGATTTATTGAAACGAGTTACATCGAAAATTGTGAAAAACACATCTCACAGTCCCGATTTAAATTTGGAAGAGTGGAATCAAACTGATTTAGAATACGAAGACGAAAAGGTTCTTGAGAGGCGGCGGCAATTATTGCAACGAGAATTAGAATTACAAATGAAGAAGGATAAAGAAGTTCATGGAAAAGACAAAACAAAACATAAGAAAAAAGTTATGAGTTCATCGTCGAGTTCACACAGCTCTAGCTCGTCCAGCAGCAGCAGTAGTTCAACTAGTGATGATTCGTCGTCAAGTTCAACATCGGATTCTCATAAGAAATTGAAGAAAATTAAAGCTAAACGCCAGCATAGTGTTTCATCCGAGTACGAGGAGGACAAAGATCGTAAGAGGAAGCTCAAATTGAAGCGACTCAGTGTAAAAAGCGACAAGACACCTGTGAAAAAGAAGCGCAGAATTGACCCCCCACCAGCCAAAAAAGAAATAGTATCTAAAACTGCGAAAAAATCAGCTGTAACAGTAACGCGAAAACATCCTGTGACAACGAAAACAAGATCACCAGTGCCAACAGTGGTGGCTCACGTGTCATCAACAAGTAAAGTTAAAGAGCGCAATAGGAGCGAATCGCCAAAAATTAAAGCCAGAGAAGTAGAACGGGAGCAGTTGCGGCATCATCGAAAGGGTCGAGAACAAGAGGATATAAGTGTGAAGAATCTCGCAAAAACATCTAAAAATCTCGATAAAATACGAGAATTGGAAAAAACGAAAATTCGTGGAAATGATGGTGAGAAAGTGAAGCTTGATGAGAGGCCAAAAATTCGATCAAAAGAAAAAGAACTGCGATCGCGTACACCACCCATTGAACGTCCCAAACATCAACAGCAACAAAAAGAAATTGTTGTGGGGAAATCGCGGCGCAGCCGAACGCCAGATAAATCATCAAGAACGAAACGTGATACACCACCGCCACGTCATCAAGAGAAGCCACTAATTGCAATAGCAAGTAAATCACGCGAAATTGCAAAGAAAGATCGTGAAATGCATAAACGCGAACGCAGCAAAGATAGAGAGGAACCGCGAAAAAATGAACTAACTAAATCATCACGACTCACATCGATTGTCGATGACTGTGCGAAGAAAAATATGAGCAGAGAGTTGGACGACAAGGGTCATACGAATGAGAGAAATAGACAAAAAAGCCGTGAGCGTCGTGACAAGGAGCATATAGTGACTAGAGACGAACGGAATCATGCTCGAATTGGTGGATCCACTCGTCCCGATCCACGTGACAAAGAACGCGAGGATATTATTGAACGTGTGCGTGAACGTCCGCGCGAACGGGAACGTGAAAAAGACCCGATTAAACCGCGAGAACGGGAAATTCCTCTGGTGTCAGTTGCTTTGAGTGTCGGTGTGGATAAAAATTCTCGTTATGCGCGTGAAAAAGAGCGGACGAAGGAAAGTATGATTGTCAAGGATGAAAAAGTAAATACACGAGATCGACGGAATGAAAGAGAACGCGAGGCGAGAGCCGGTGAGATAAAATTATCCGATAGGGATAAAAGTTCACAACGTTTTGACGGAAAATATGAGCGCGTTATGGAGAAAGATGTGGCGATACTTCATAAATCAATTGAACGTGAGCGACTCGATCGTTTTCCGCGAGAGCGCTCATTGGACAGACCAAATGATAGCAAATCTGCTCTAACAACGCGTGAACATTTGCCTGAACGTGACGCAATATACGAGCGGGCCAATCGTCACAGACGGATAAATCCCCGATATGAGAGAGGAGGGCATTCTGTGGTGGAACATGATCGAAAAGATATTCCGCCACCGACAAAAATGGAGCGTGGTTTACCAGAGAGACGTGAAAGTCCACGGAGAAATTTGGAAGTGGAGAGAAATTTTGATCGCGGATATTCACGTGTATCGTCGGAGCATTGGGAGCCGCAAGACGATCCTCCTCCTCCTCCTCCACCACTACCTCCACCTCCTCCTCCTTCTCGTACTATTGACTATCATCCGCACGATGAAGAGAGGAGGAAAGCGCCAGTAGAGACACGAACATTTAACAGTCCATTCAATGAACGGCGAACACGTGATGACAGACCATCATTACCATCACGCTATGCTATTCAAGGCGAGAGACCATTTGACGAGCATCATCATCCGCATTATTCAACCAATGATAAAATGCGACCGGGCACATTACGTGACGAGAGCAGCAATGACAATTGGGAAATGCATCATGATATTGAGCAGCATTCTAGTAGAGATCGAGTTTATCCACCAGCCGAATGGGAAGAGAGAGAATGGCGAACACGGAAATTGTGGGACAGGGAGAGTTTACCACGTTCGGAGGCACACGATGAAGAATGGACACCACGATACGATAGTCCAATGCCTGATTGGAAATTGAATGACTCGCGTAAATGGGAAAATCCACGTTTACATATGAGAGGTGGTTATGGCAATGAGCGACTGAAAGAAACAGAGATGGTTGAAGGTGTACATGGTAAAAGACGACCACCTTACAGTACACCTGAAATTAGAGACGAGAGTGCGAGCCACGTATCCAAACAGAATACTTTGCACGGTAATATGAAAGAGGAGCCGATTAATAAAAAATTAATGGAATTGGCGGAGGGAAGGCCGCAAAGGAGTCGTGAAAAATCCGCGGACATTGTGCAAAAAAAGCAGCCACCGCCGCCATTACCTAAGGAAAAAGTTGCAGAACCAAAAGAACCGCCGCCGCCAATTGTTGAACCAAAACGATTGGGCCTGGAGGAATCAATTCCAGCTCATCATACTGAAAGTGATTTGAGTGATATTAGTGATGATCCGGATGATATTTTGAATATGGAAGATGAGGAAGAGCCAGAGGTGAAAAAACCAATTGAAAGTGAAAAAGAATTGGAAGTGAAAGCGACAGTGATTGAAGAGACTAGAATAACAGTTCATGCATCACCTGAACAAATTGTAGGCGAGCCAATAGTATTTAATAAAGATAAAGAAGAGCACGATACGACGATTGTGGAGGAAGATAATATGGAAACTATGGACTTTGAGGAGATATCAGATGGTGAATTGGAGGAAGATATTAAAACGAGTGGTAAAGGTTTGGGGGATGCATTAGGTGTTGATTGGGAGAGTCTGGTTAAAGAATCGCAACCACGACGATCAGTGTCACATGAAGATTCAGTGCAATCTCGATGGCAGTGTCAAGCCATTCTTAAACGCATCGGTATATCAGTTAAATATGCGGGCAATGATTTTGTGGAAAAACTGAAGAAAAAATATGCAAGTGATGATACCGGTAAATTTTTATTTAATAATGTTGCAATGATACATTCAGCGTTACTTCGTGAAAAAATAATTCACGACCCAGCGCATAATTTGCTCATTTCTGATGACAGTCTTTATAGAGTTAATGATAAAGAGAAATATGAAGATGAAGGACCAGAAGTGCTTAATGCTTTTACGAGTTTGTTCGAAGAGGCGAAAATGTTATTAGAACAATCTGCGTAAATAATTGTTAGACAATTTAATTTTTCCACGTTGTTTCTCGTTTATTATTAATATTTGGTGAATGCAGAAGGAATATTTTATCGTTCAGCTGACATTGAATCCTTTCCGCAAACACAATAAAAATAAACAAAGGTTTACATGGTGTGTGTATGTGTGAAATCGTGATAGGCATGTTTGATCAATATAATCATGTAATAGTGTGGGTCAATGATACCATATCGATAGTCGTGAGATCGTCGGGTGCAGCAATATCATCCTGTAAAATTTCCATTACTTTTTTTATTACTTTAGTGAGATCTTTGGTGGTTTCCTGATGGCAAATAAAAGAAAAAAATACACTTTTTAATTAATAAATAGACACATAAATAATTATTAAAATGAATTTAATAATGTGTAAATACATATTTTATTGTCACTCACATTGATCACCAATATTTCATTGTTGTCATTCCCTTTATTCAACATTTTTCGCGAAACTTGTTCTCTTTTTGTACAATACAATTCATAGAGAATTAATCCTAAAGATTGATTGAATTAAAAGGGAAAAAAACTTTATTAATAAGCATTAGAAACTCATTGAATTTAAAATATTTAATTGTTATTATTTTTACGTTTACCTTTTTTCTGACAATCGCCACAATTAATTTGATCCAATATGGAGATTAATTCATTGCAATATTTTGCTTTAAACTCAAGTTCTTTATCCGTTAAATCTATCATGACAAATATATTAATTTTTCGATAATAAACTCATATGAATTTAATTGAATAAACAAAAAAAAAGTGGGAAGACCTTTCCATTCGAGTTCATGAGCCCGCCCGAAATACGATATCGCACGAAATTTCATATCTAACATAATGTGGTTTGTCATTGGTACAAGTGTGTTTAATTCACTTTCGATGAATTTTAAAATTTTCCGCGGAGACTCGGACAAAATTTCATTGATAATCGCTGTTATTCCACACCGCACTGCTTCTATCTGATGAAATCACCATTATCAATATTATAATTATTCCAATAGAATGAAATAGATAACGCTGTCAATATATGATAACTGATATACCTGTCGTTTGGACACTTTATTGCCGCATGTTTGACATTTCCACGATGTTATTAAATTCAGTGGATTATCGGGAAATATAAATCCAAAGCATTCGATGTTGGCACATCTTAATGCACCGATATTACTATCCAATTCCTATTCAATGAAAGAAAAATACATAGAGAAAATTACGCGAATGTTTATTAAATGAAAAAATAAAACACTTGCTGTGGGATCAGAGCATCTTTTACAGCAGCATTGAAAATGCTTGGAGATCGTCAAGTATCTTCTACGTAAAGACGTATCCCATAATAAATCAGTATATGTCATTGTGAGTTCTTCGTCTTTGGTTATTGGCACCGCTGCTCTTGTAATCATAAAACCTGCTTTATTGAAATAGTGCCGTGTATTGGGTATGCAACAATGATTTTGCAAAGCACCAAGAGGATAAAGACCTCGTAGACTTATTGAAGTTGAATTATCGATAACAGCAGCGGTTTCAAATGCATTTGTATCAAAGACACGACACACACGCAGCATAAACTCTTTGTCATCATTATCAATTTTATTCTTAATATTTTTCTCAAGTAAATCAATCTAAGTGATAAATTAATTTTTCAATATATATATATATATATGTGTGTGTGTGTGTGTGTGTGTGTTTACTTTTTTATGTTATTTCGAAAAAAAAAAAATATTTCTATAAGATAATGTTATCGCTATACCTCTCGACCATGACGAGGACCCTCGTGACATTGCAATGCAACAACAAGATCTTTTTGACGTTGAGACAATGTGAGCGATCGTATTGGTACGACAGTTTGCAACAAATCCATAGACCACATGGTGCCACATGTAGGTTGCAAGCGTTGCAAATATTTGCACTCCATATTAATGTGACTCAATGAATTTTCACAATTGCTTGAGCACACGGGCAATCCACAGCCATTGTCACATGGGAATAGCGGACAACCAGATTTATAACAGTTTACACACATTGGTAAATATTTATTGTAACATCGTGGCCCAAGTACTAAAGGTTTGTCAATAAAAATCACTTCGCCTTGATTAATATTACACTTAGCGAAAAGCCCCCTACCACCGAGTTTCGAATATTGAACCGTCCATACTTGATCCTCCAAATTCAATAGCAAATTTTCTTCCTCCAAATGGTATCGCAAAAGCTTTTCCATTATTTCCGGTTTCAACATTTTTCCTTATCACGATTATTTATCAATAAAAAAATACGATAATTAATCACACGACGACAGTAAAATATTTTTTCGTCGATCGATCCATTACGATCTACCGCTGATGAATCTCTAATAGTCAAACTGTGATTAAAATAAATCTTGTATGAACAAAAATAGAATTTCTTCACGTTCTACAATTTACCAGCGTATTTCACCACACCAATGTATATATGTGTACATTAATAGAAGTGTTCTGTGTTATAGAATAATACAATTCACGCGGGCCACTACCTTTATTTACCCTACACTGTGGGATTTAGTATAAAATCATTTTTCAATATTCTATACTTTTCTTATTTGTTACTGCTTGAAACTACTCATCGGAATATCTAATAGATACTAATCAATTGCTATAATTAAAATTAATACATAGAGATTTTATATCAATAATATGTATTTGTACAAAATAAATAGTAATTATTAATTGTCAATTATATTTATATTGACCGATATTTTTACGCAGGCGTGCGAAGAACATGCAGACGTGCCCTTTGTTGCTTGCAAGTTGTCATGGATACGCGTGACTAAAAGCCGGTTGAAACAATATATCGTGAAGGTTTATATATACTCTATAACAACTTGGTTTATGTTTGTTTTGTGTGTTTAACATTGCAAGAATGGCCATAAGGTAAAAATATATATTTATAGCGGGTGTAAATAATTCAAATAAATATGAAATAAAGACTAGACGATTATTTTTATTTTTTCATTATTTCTCAGGTGTTATAAATCATTTTTCATATCATGGCAACAATTTGTCATTGTTGCTGTTGCATTTGTATGTCTATTCCCATTATCCTCAGCATTAAATTGCACCAATGATCCGTGTATGTATGGCATCTGTTTGGATAATTCAAACAAGTAAATATTTCATCTCTATATATTACACTATTCAATATTATATTTAAATTGTCTGAGATATAATTGATAATAATTTTTTTTTTTCACCGTGAAATTAGTTCATATTCATGCTATTGTATCGATGGCTACACTGGCATTAATTGCGAAATAAATTGGGATGATTGCTGGTCAGACCCATGTTTAAATGGTGGCACATGCAATGATGCAGTTGCCTCATACAATTGCACGTGTACCGATGGTTTTATAGGTAAGAAAGTATTTAATGATAATTCAACAAAGTATTACATTATTTGCGATGTTTTAATCTGAGGGGGGGAAAAAAAAAAAAAAATTCAACAGGAATCAATTGCGAAATAAAATATAGTGAGTGTTTAAATCAACCGTGTCTCAATAATGGAACTTGTATCGATTACAATGGATTTACGTGCCAATGTCCTGAAGGATACTCAGGTAAATTAATTTTTCATTGTCACAAATAATAATTAATGAAAATACTAATTATTAAATCAGGAGATTACTGTGAGATCGATGTGTCGATTTGCAACAGTACTATTTGCAAAAATGGCGGTGAATGTATTGACGGTCCTGGTTATTCATTTAATTGTCATTGTCGGGAGGGCTGGACCGGTGAATTGTGCGAGGAAGACATTGACGAGTGTCTCAGTTCACCATGTCATAATGGTGGACTTTGTCTTAATATTCCAGCCACCTATACATGCGCATGTTTATTCGGTAAAGGAAATAAAAAAAAAAAACAAATCACAACATATGAAAATAATTCAAATTAAAATCGTTCTTCTTCACCGATTTTAATGTAGGTTTTACGGGGAAAGATTGCGACAAAGTAATTGTTGCCTGCGATGAAAATCCCTGTCAAAATAATGCCATGTGCCTGCTGGAAGATAATCAACCAACTTGCTACTGTGTGCCTGATTATCACGGTCAATTTTGTGAAATGCAATATAATGATTGTGAATCTAAATTTGTTCAGTGTCTAAATGGTGGAACATGTATTGATGGAATTAATGATTTTGCATGTGCATGTTCGGCACTTTATAGTGGACCATTCTGTCAAGTTTACAACTCGCACCCATCAACACCAAACGATCACACAACTAATTCAACAGAGCCAATTGTTATCTTCACAATTACGCCGACGACATCGCCAACAATAATCACCACTACTCCCACTCATCATCTCACTGTGCCACCAACTGTTAATGATTCTAATCGTTCTACTGTGACGTTTGAAAAACAATTCATTGAAGAATCCACAACGAAACAGTCGACAATTGTTTCCGAACCGACTAATTCAACTACTCTACCTGTTACAATTAACGAAACACATCAAGAACATCCTGTAACATTGATTACTTCCAACGATGGATTAATCACTGATAAATACACAACTGCATCTTCTGCATTAATCACATCCGAAAATACGTTGTCAGTATTTGGCGAAAAATCAACTACTATGACTGCTTTTGATACTTCAATCTTGAGTGTCTTCCAAATTTATACAACATCGAAAAAACCTTCGGCACAATATTTTACGTCTACTCAAACTTCCTTGGATACTTCGACTGCCAAGACACCAATTATTTTACCATCGAATGAAAATACTACGGTGCCGCCACATGACACAGTAACTGCCCCACCGGTTACTTCGGCTTCTGAAATGACTGAAATTACAATCAGCAATTTTACAACTCCACATTTTATATCAACTTCGACGGAGGAGAAAAATTCACGCATTTTTACATCTACACCGATTTTTACATCAACTCCACACAAAAATATTTCCAATGACAATCAGATTACTTCAACGAGTTCAATACCGGTGGATGTTTCAGTTTTAATGACGAGTTTCAGTGATTTGACAACAAGAGAACAACCACAAGCAACAACAACAACAACAACTTCACTGATCAGTACTTATTCAAATGATGAAGACGGCGAAGGACGTTCAACAAATTACAATTGCAGTTCGAGTGATTGCAATCAACCAAATGTTCCCATTGTTCGAGGCATTACAAATGCGGCATTTAATGGAAAATCTTATGTTCGTCAGCAACTAACGATTGATAATAATGGAATGCTAAAAATTCACCTACGACTCAAAACAAAAGCCAAAAGTGGAATAGTGATGCATGCGTTTTTTGATGAAGAACGATATGTATTGTTGTACATGGAGCTTGGACAATTGAAATTCCAATTTTCATGCGGATTACAAACAATGCTATTGGGTGAAATTGATACTCCAATCAATAATGGACATGATGTTGATATAGAAATGAGGTAGAGTATACTACTGTTTATTGAATTATTCCCTTTTTAATTATTTTCGTTTTCTCATTTAGATTTAGATATTTGATTGAGAATAAAATTGGTCAATGTTCCGCAAGTCTATTTGTTAATGGAACAATGGCCATGAGCGGTGAACAAATGTTATCTGCGCATGAAGATATTCCGCAACAAGCTCGTTTGCATCTTGGTGGAATACCGCAGGCATTCTCACATTATTTTCCGCGTATTGCATTGGGTTTTGTCGGTTGTATGAGTTTATTAAAGGTATATATTATTTGGATATTAATTGTGTAATAAAAACTTATGAAATCAATTGTTATGATAATGTCGATTTATTGATGGCAGGTTAATGGTATGCAGCGTCACTTTATTCAGGATTCGACCGAAACTTTTCAAGTTGAAGAGTGCGTATCATTTCTCTGTCTTTTAAATCCCTGCAAGAATTTTGGTGCTTGTCATGATATAGATGGAAAACTTCACTGCAAATGTATTGCTGGGTAAGTCAGTAGTTTTTTCCATTAATAATTGGAATTCTTTCTATTTGTCGGAGTACTGATTCCCTCATTCATTCAATTATTGCAATAGATATACTGGGGAAATTTGCGAAAAAACTGCTTGCGATGATAATCCTTGTTATCTTGGCGCCACGTGCATTAGTTCACCTGGAACTGGCTTCATTTGTGTCTGTCCTTTAGGTATGCACGGACTTCGATGTGAAGAAGGTAACTGGTAATCCTTATAATAAAAAAATATTTCAATTCTTTCGACAATCTTTATGTAATTAAATTCAATGAATTGAAATTATTTTTCTAGAATCAATGATTGTTCAACCATCGTTCTCCGTCCTTATTCCTGGGTTTTCATCATATGTAGCGTATGGTATAAACACAGTGATTAAAGATGGTATGGAATTAAAAATGCGTATTTTACCACATTCAGTGGATCAAATATCGCTCTTAGCTTTTATGGGTCAAAGTGGATCAGGACGCGATATATCAGATCATTTTTCATTGACCTACGTAAAAGGTTATATCATGTTGACGTGGGACTTGGGTTCAGGTGATTGATTAATATTTCTCAATACTTACATCTATATATAGTCAATAAATAAATCAATAAATAAATAACAATCAGGTGTACGGAGAATATTTACGAAAAGCCCACTGCCAACGCGATCGCGTAGATCGCACACTGTTCGGGTGGGACGGCGTGGCCGTGAGGCTTGGTTATATGTTGATGGAATTGGCAATGTAACAGGGCAAGCAGCAGGAACAATGACACAATTGGACGTGTCACCAGTTCTATATGTCGGCGAGTGTTATTATATATTTTTTTCTCGTATACTCGCGCAATTATTCCAATACAATACTGATTATAATAAAACAATATGAATTTTTAGGTGGGCATAAAGCTAAAAATTTTGATACATTGCCACATGATTTACCACTTCATACTGGATTCACAGGATGTATATTTGAAATTGAGTTGCAAACAGACGCTGCCATTTTTCCCGTTACTAAATCTAGTTCTGCAACTGGTCGCGGTGTCGGTGAATGTCATCGAAATGAATGCACTCACAATTCATGTAAAAATGGAGCGGTGTGTTTAAATCACGGGCCGACTTACAGGTGAGAATAAAATATTGATTTAGTTGGAAAATTATGCGATTAAAAGGAAAAAAAATAATAAATTCTCTGTAATCCTTTTTGCATTTTTTTTTTTTTCGACGTTTCTCCAGTTGCATTTGTATGAAAGAATGGGAGGGGCCAGAATGTTCAGTACCGTCTTTAATATGCTCGTCTTCAAATAATCCATTGTGCCATAAAGTCAATATATGAAGTATTTATACAGAGACAAAAAAAATAAATAAATAATCGGGATAGTGCAAATTATATAGATGTAATAGAAATGTAAAATGTTTAGTGTAATTGGGAAAAGAAATTTGTGACTTACGATATCATGTATATCATATATTCATACATATTGTCTAAGTACATCTATGTACTGCTCATTTTTGGTTTACTGGTAATTGAAAATGAATTGAGATGAATAAATAAAACAGCGGCTGCCAATCGAGCTTGCAAATCTTGTTTACTTAAATCATGCGACCATTCTACGTTGCCCCAATGTGAAATCTGTTGATATAATTATTGAATAAATAAATGTAGTGCATCATAGTATTTGTTTATTGACAAAATAATATATTCTCTTGTTTTGTATACCTGAAATTCCTCTTCTAATCTTGCAAGACTAACAGCTTCTTCTACATTAATGACTCTTTCACAAACGGCCAGCATTAAAATTACGGATTTTAAGATATCAACTCCATACATAAATCCTGAAATTATATCGCATATTTTAATAATAGATATATAAAATTTGTATCCGACAAATTTTTAAATTATTACCTTGAAGCGCTGGAAAATCATATGAGGCCATGTGCTTAATTATTTTCTCTTTTGTTTGATTAGGTATTAATGGTGGACTTATACTCTCAGTTTTTGCAATATCGACTTGATATTTATTGCAAAACCATTGAATCAATGGATCCCATTTTTCAATTTGAAGTTTAAATAATTCGGCCGTTTCCTGCATTCAACATAGCATAATTATCGCGGGTGTCGATACTTTTTTTCCCCATCATATTGTGTTTCTGTCGAAATTTTTTGACACACTTACACTGGATTGAAACAAAACTGTATCTGTTTCTAGATAATTCGCAATATAATTTACAATATCTAGGCTGCTAAGATACTGTGGGTTATCCTGAAGTGTGCTGCACAAAGCTGTCTATAATATTTAAATATTGTGAAATAAATGTAATTGACGGTGAATTATAATAATGAACCAGTACCAAATGCATGCTGCCTCTATTGATAGTGTCTCTCTGACTGTCCCATTCCATAGCTACAGCTAACGCTAATGGTTTGTTTGTAACTTCAAATACTCGGCCTTTGGGCGTTTTAAGCTTTCGTTGATCCAACGTAACCTCATATTTATCGCCGCTTTGTAAAATATTAGTTCGAAGATAAAATCTCTTCAGAGTAGCTACAATATAAATAGAATAAATGAATGAATAAATACACCAGTTGTAAGTCTTTCAGATAGATAAATTTGAGGTTAGTCAATGTAATACATTGTTATTTTGGCAATTTCTATTGTTATTTACCCATTTGCCTCGCAAACATAAATCTCGGTTGAAATCGCCGATATGCCGTACCAAACATTCTAAAGTATTGGCTTATCTATTAACCTGATAATTATTCTTTATATATCCAAATTTAATCCAAGCACAATCCTGTATGATTCAATTATTTTTGAAAGGTCCCGCGTGATTTTCAGCGTCCGCTTTTAACTGTATTTCTATTTTTTTTTTATGCCCACGCATTGACGCCACTCTACAGTAGCGCCCTCACGAAAATTTTATTAATCAAGTTTATCGCAGCGCAGTGGTCAGCAACACTCAGCAATTTATATACATACATACATTTCCCGATGTTTAATTGTATGAATAAGAGTAAAGACATTTAACCATAGCTGCCTTAATGAAATAAGGTTAACGCCACGTTGATTAATAGTGTCTCTGTCTCCTTTTTCGAAATGCTTAAAATGATCAAGGCACTGAGAATAAGTGTGTGTTTTTTGATTATAATATGTGCTGTGGGCATAAGATTAACGGCAGCTGATGATGATGAAATTTCATTAACCAAATTTGGATCCAAAGCTGGACCCACAATTAAATTCTTTTACTGGTATAAATTTTGTTATTAATATTGTATAATTGTGTTGACATGTGTGAGTATATTTCTTTAAACGTACGCCTGTTAACACACAACATGCATAGCGATTTTAAGGTTACATGGCTTCCAATCCATTGAAATAATTGACTTTTAATGCAATATATTTTTTTATCATCATGCATATCTTTATACTTACTATCTTTTCTAGCTATTCTTGTGGGTATAAGCGAGTGTTCGAAGAATATGTGAATATTCTCAAGCAAAAGTATCCCGAGCTTCATATCTATGGGCAAAATTATGATCCGCCAGGATACAAAATGTTTATCGCAAAGTTTCTAGTAAGTATCTGTCAAATGTGACATAATCGTATTATTTTTATTTATTTATTTTTTTCCCTTGAAATGAATTCATTTAATTTATCGTCACAGGGAACTGCAAAAATTGTAATCATCTTGCTCATAGTAAGTGGCATCAATATAACTCAATGGCTGCGCCAACCACAGCCATTTTGGTGGGAATGGTGTCTCAATAATAAATTTTACGCTTGTATAATGGTTTTCTTCATATGTAACGCTATAGAAGGCCAAATGATCTCGTCCGGAGCGTTTGAAATTCATTTCAATGGTTTGTACTATACCGAAATGATCGAATTTATAAATCATTTACCAACATTTCCTTGTGCAATAATATTTAATATTATTGCAGATGTCCCAGTGTGGTCAAAACTTGAAACTAATCGAGTACCACAGCCAGCAGAGCTATTCCAAATTATCGATAATCATATTCAAATGTTGTTTCCAGAAAGAGAATCATTGGAGATGGCATTCAATAAATAATTTAATCGTTTCCATTGAATTGCCATTGAAAACGAATTTAAACGATAATACATGTGATTGTATAATTTTATGTACGTTGTCAATGCACGGGTGCACCAACTTTTCAATTATAATTGATAGTTAGTTTGTATGAGAAATTGCTTCGAATAAATATGAGAATGGATGAAAGGGTTGAGAGTGCGCGTATTGAGGAAATTATTCTTGGCATTCATATGGTTTGTTACTAAAATAGGCGCAACAGACTGAATGGATTCGTATGTTTTTGTATATATAATAGTTTGGACATTAAACAGAGAATTAATTGAACCAAGTGCATACAGATACAATTAAACAAACATAAACCATGTAAATATATTCAATGACGAACTATATAAATGTATCATTTTAATATACAACATACATAAATTACCTGAAATTGTTATGAAATACAAAACTATAATGATTGATTTCAAATTAGAAATTACATGAGCAATCATTATCCCATAAATATTGAATTTATTTTGCACCCATGTATGTATGTATACATTTAAATATCATAGAGTGAAGTCGGGGAAACAATTTTCAATTGATAAAATCATGTATTTAGTAAAAATCACCAGATATAATTGAATGACTCTATATAATTACTACTATTTAATACATTTATTGATACAGGTGTGTATCCATAGTCCACTGCCATGATGCGTGCGCACCGCTTATGAAGTAAAAAAAATTTTCGTGGTGTAGAAAACGTGAATGTATAGATATATATATATATATATATATATATTGCGCGACGAGCAACGCCGGTATTGGCGCGATGATGTCTACGTTTTGTTCTTTATAAGTGAGGTTATAATTGCGTTGACAGTCATCAAATTGCGATTTAAAGTGTTGCTTGGACAAGTAAGTTCAATAACAATGCATAGGATCTACCCATTCCTTTCCCAATATTCAATTCAGTGATGATACATATATACTGACCGTTACAAATATTCATCTTTTTACAACAATGTGATAAAACTATTAATATAATAATGGGAGAATTAACGAATTTTTTTTATCCAAGTAATTATTTAAAATTGATTTACATAATATTACAGTCATAGAATCACAATTGCCATGATGGAGCAGCATCTGTGTGGCTGCGGTGATTTTCATTCTGATGGCGAATTGGGAATTCAATACAACCTCTACCAGAAAATTGACATGGCAAATCTTGAATGCCTAAACGAATATCAAGAAGAGACGGGAATATCAGTTTTCAAGCCCTGGGAAGAGCGATTGGATCGCAATAAGGTATTTAAATACATATTTTTCATTCCAATGCATTCATACATATTTTATTCATATTCATCCATCATTTTTTGTTCTTCATGTCATTATATTTGCATGATGTGATGCAGTTTGTAGAGAGTGATGCAGATGATGAACTTCTTTTCAATATACCGTAAGTATATATATATATATATATATATATATATATACATATATA
>CAJUYH010001917.1:29902-44294 GCA_910591685.1 Galerucella tenella
ATATATATATATATATATATATATATATATATATACATATCATTTTTATTGTGAGATAATAATGGACATGATTATTGCAATGCAACAATTATACTTGTATTTATTTTGTGAGTTGTGGTAGATTAAAATATTTTGTTGTATTTGTTATTGAATAACAGGGTGGTGAAATTCTCATCAGTTCACCACTTAACTCTCCATTTTACGGGGAATGATGGTGGTGTTGAGAGATCACGGATCGATTATATTGGATTGAAAGGTGAATGGGCACCGGGACATCAACACGGTGTGACAATTTGTACCTATGAATCACGGCCACAGATCAGTGATCATGTTTCAGATTTCCTCGCCAATAACATCGAAATTCAGTAATTGGTTTCCACTGTGATAATTTTTAACTACAAAAACAATTAAATAATTACGTACTGCGCCAATAAAACATTTTTTTTTATTCCCAATTTATCGACTATTATCAATTCAACCCGCATTTTTTTGTATTGACAAATCAATCTTACATCAATGATTATATTAATGAGTAATAACCAAAAATTATCTATTGTTAACAGAGATTGAAAATGATAGATTTATTAATATTTTCGCAGAGGAATACCGTGTATGAAATGCCAATTATATAAAATATAATTACACTAAAAAAGAGAAGAGAGAAAGAAAGAGGAATATAAGTATCGCACGCGATGTGTTGTCGGTTCGTTACTCCCCGTGTGCTATAAACATCTTGCCAATTTATTTTCGGCCCGTCGAGAAACGATTAGAAACCTCACTGGGGACAACTGATAGTTACAGACCTGCCCGCGTCACATCGAATTATAATTCAGACAAATTTTTTTTATAAGCAACCATTGAAACTGAAAAATTCCTATACAATTCAACGGCAAACTACTTATAAAAACGATCGGTTATAGTAAAAATTTCCTATATTTATTTTTAAATATTCATTTGATTTTATGAAAACACTAAAACTCTTGATAATAATGTGAATGGTATAAACAAGTCGCTTGTAATTGTATATTATTTTTCACTGATCGTCAACACTCTTATTATTAAGTGATGAAAGTGTTAAATAAATTGTTTTAGTTGATTATTCGCTGGTGTGCCGCGTGTTTCCTTTGCGCGAGTGTCGCTATATAGAATCAACAAGGATTTGCATACGGTTACGATGTATACCATGCCAATATGGCATTCGTGTGCCAACACTGCTTGCACACGGTTCTACACAACTAACAAATGCTCGTATATCGTTAATTTATTTTGTTAGCGTAATATACTTATTAAATATATATCATAGTATAGCTATCGGGTGGTTACGCGATAACAGTTTATCGCGTGCTGATTCTGACCGTGTATCCCGTGCATTATTCAGCGAATCTAAAATTGATTCAGATGGGCAGTTGAGTTGAAACAAAGATTCACGCGTTCAGAACGAGCGCGCAATAAAACGTGCCGCTTACTGGAATTTCATGTGATGTCGTTGGTTCTTACGCACAAGATTCAAAGTGCACGCGCCAAACGTTGTGCAGTAAGTATACAAACAAAGATACTCAATTTATTTATTTATTTTGTTCAAAGTTCATAAAACAAGTATTTTAAATTACCATGGTGAATTCATCGCACTAAAATTTAACCGATAATAAATAATATTGTGGTGTGGCTCATATTTTCTCATGTCACATTGTTAAACGAAAAAAAAGTTAACAAAGTATCACGAATTGATAACAACAATAGAAAAATAAAGTAGGGGATAATGATACGTATTAAATAGTGACAGCGCAGTTGATATGAGTTGAGAACATTCTTTAAAGTAATGGAATTGGGATCGATTAATGAAATTTCACAGCTGTATTTAACGTATTCGTTAAAAAGTACGAATTATGTCAGTATATTATATTTGATGCGCTGTTGTCATAAAAAGCTAGAGATTATAAATAATAATACAGTGTGATAAATAATTTACCTATTATAAATTTGACATGATATTTACCGTAGGTGGATAAGCCAATTGAAATATGTATTGCGTTTTGATATCAGACCGGACAAAGATCGCGGCGTGACAGAAAGTGTAATAGTGGAATGTGGGTCGTTAGCACTTGGAACGCGTGTCATTGAGTGAACGTGAAAGTAGATAAAATAAACTTTGTTTCCACGAGAACGTGCATTTTCATTGCTTTTCCTTTTTTTTTTTTTGTTTTTTTCTTTTTTTTTTTATTACAATCCTTACCGAAATTTCTCACCAACTGAAAAAGTAATTGTAAATAAAACAAATCTTAAGACGATTATTATTATTATTACTATTACTATATTATTATAAATATTATACATTAAAATAATTCCATGAAGAATTGGTAAAATAAAACTGCTGCGATCTTTGTGTTGAGTAACTTAATTGAGAAATTAAAAAGAAAGATCAAATTCAATTGATGTGATTCATAAGGGAGTAATTTAAATTGAAGTTGACTAATAGTTCAGTGATATAATATAAGAGGAGAAGCGAAGGGTTACAAGACTACCTCACATCTTTGGGTAGCACGTGTTGTTTGTATATCTCGGTTATATTTTTTCAGTCATCTATAGTGCAATAAATTCCATGTACTTTCATGAGTTAACGCCACTTTATAACAATATTATTAGTATGGTCATCAATTTTGTTTGCGAAGAATTATGATGAATTCAATTGAACTTATTAAAACAATTCAAACATAATTTATATAATTAATAAGTAAATATTTGACATAATAATATTTATTATATTGTTTTCTTATTTTTTTCGTCATAAATCTAAAGAAGAGAAGGAGCGCAATCAATTATCCAATTGAATTGTAAATGGAAAAATCAATATTTTTGGAGAATTCCAACGCAACGGATGCAACAATTATGGTGATATTATATGAAAGTGAAAAAGAGCAACAAGTGCGATTTCATTACTGGCAAATGGAAAATCGCTTAACATATGACATGTTTGTATAGATTATATATACACATGGGCATATTCCGCACATGTGTTCCCACCACTGGTAAGGAAAAGTCTGTGTGGAGAATGTGTTGTGAGTTGGCACATCGTTGATTCAGTTGTTGACTTGTATGTCGTAGTTTGAGTTAATATTCATCGTCTCCACACATCTATATTCACTTTTTTTTCTGTTTTTTCGGCAATCTTCGTGGTTATCAAAGCACCGAAACATCATTATCGTATAATGAGAACATTCGAGTTTGCGTGTACTAAAATTTTATGGCTTAATCACATTTTAACTGATAGAATCTTGATACGGTGAATTTTAGGATACGTCTACGAGTATTTCTTACGCCACAATTTTATATTTATCTTTATATCTATCATGTGATATGTGTTAACCAATTCATTTTGTAATTTTCATTGAATTTTTAAAATCGATTATAATATCAACATCTCTATATATATAATAAGGCTGAAGAATTCTATGGATTAGAATTTATCTTTGATATACTGTTATCAAGACAACTATTCTGTAATTACTGTGTATTACAATATGTCATGAATGAGGCCTATCTAAGTTTTTCATAGTGGTGGGTGCATCGACAATTCAGTAGACGCGACATTGTACATTTTTTTTTCATTCTTTCTTCTCGCGACAAAACAGTTCAGTAGTGCGGACACCTTCGAATTGAAAGCGCGCGCGTGCCTATACAAAAAATTTATAGTAATGGCACATGCACTTGAAGATCCTGAAAAACAGAAGAGGAAGAAGAAGAAAAAAGAAGACATCAATGATGAAGTCGAGGCTAAAATGGATTGTGCTGTAGAACAGCCATTATCACCACCCCCTGATGGTGGCTGGGGTTGGGCTGTAGTTTTCGCATCATTTATGATTCACATTGTCAGTAAGTTGAAAGAATATTCTCTACTCTTTTTTTTTTTTTTTGTTCGTGTTTCGATTAAGAATACACACCATTCAATTGTGATAACCTATTACTTCTCATTTCGTTAGCATCACAATTATGTCTATATTTTACATAACTGTTTACATTTCAATTAAATTTTCAATGCAGTGATGATGAATATTTTTTCTTTTTTTTTTCGTGATTAAATGGTAAAATGTCAAGAAAAAATATATAATAACTTGATATAAATTATATTTTTGTTTTCACTTTTGGGTTATATTTTGATTAAAAAATCATTGAAATTGAAAGATTAATTGAGTGGTAATGAATTTTATTATTATGTAAACATCATCTGTAATGCTTTATAAGGATAATGAAATTTTTTTGATAAAGTTTTTATCACATGTAGATAGTATATAGGGATATTTCTTTTACTGTTTGCGATAAAATGAAAAAATAGTTCAAGTTTCATGTTAAATGAGAACAAAATTACTGAAGGGGACGAACAAATGGCAGATATTGAAAATACAATGAATGCCTTCTTCGATTCACGGAAATAAATAATTTATCAAATTTTCGTGAATTTATGTGGATAGGTAAACGACATTGACATGAATGACAGACGAAGACTGTTATATGTGTACAAACGGGGAAACAAGAAACCGTGAGTGACTCCATATACTTCTTCACGTAAAAGGGTATGAAAGACGAAAAAAAAAAAAAAAAAAAAAAAATTTCGTGACACAGCATGACGTTTATATTTGTATTGATAAAGTCCATCATTTAAGTACAAATAATAAAATTGAAATTGTATAAGTAAAAAAGAAAAAGGAAAAATTAGTTGTGTCCAATAACTGCGAAAAATTAATGGCGGCAAGATAATAAATTGAGCTTCCGTTTCACATATATTGTGACCTTTGGCTTCTCAATATCACACTTAACGCAAAACATTATGTGTACATGAGAAAATTGCGCCATAAATTAAATGAGATGTCTTCCGCTTTTGTTCGTGTTGGCGATATAAAATTAAATGGTTCATCACTAAACATCATGAACAATTTTCCAAAGCATTCTTATATGTCGTTTATAGGTCAAATTGAATTGTCATATCAACTGTTTATTGCAGCTGACGGTGTGACCTATTCCTTTGGAATCTTTCACGAAGCACTGCTGAAACACTTTGGAGCGGGAGATGGACCGACAGCATGGGTTAGCTCCATTCTCGTTGGTGTCACTTTATGTTCTGGTAAATTGAATTTTTTCTCTTATTCAGTTCACACCATTATAACACTTTCAATACATAAATGAATAAATATTTACATCAATTTTTTTTATTTATTGCCAATAACAGGTCCTATATCAAGCATGTTCGTGAACAAATATGGTTGTCGCACAGTGACAATAGTTGGAGCAATTCTCTCAAGCGTTTGTCTGTTTGCAAGTGCTTGGGCACCAAATTTGATGACACTCTATTTTACCATTGGCATAGGAACAGGTAAAGTTCGTTTTATATCATTATCTTACAATAAGTACACTTTTCTTCATTGCCAATATTCCATAAAATATAGTTGAGTAATATAATTCCATGTTTGACATTATGCTGAAATCATTTTCAAATCTGCTAACTCAATTGAGGAATAAAATTTTGCGAGAATGCAAAGAGTAAAGGTAAGGTGTTATTTCGCATCATAAATTTAATTACGCAGCCTATAATCACTGGATAATTACGGCTAACTACATTCATATTTTTGTTTAATAATTAAAAGAATAGTGTTGCTAAGAACAGAATTATTTTCATTTTGTAGGAATGGGATTTGGATTGATCTATCTTCCTGCCATTGTGTGTGTGACTGTGTACTTTGAAAAACTGCGATCGTTAGCCACCGGCATCGCTGTATGTGGATCTGGTTTAGGAACACTCATTTTTGCCCCATTCATCGGATACCTCATTCACGAATTTGGTTGGCGCAATACATTCATGATTATTGGGGGCCTCGCACTCAATTGCATCATTTTTGGTGTTTTATTTCGACCAATCAAACCTGTACAGAGGCAAAATGATGTAGAAATGAAAGCAAGTTTCACAGTTATTGATGGCTGTATTCCCTTCCCCCATCCCCGCTATTTTTTTTTGCAGTAAAAATGATTATTTATCGTTTTATTTTTGTTCGTCAGGAAATTGTACCAGCTACAGATATAGCAATAAAAGTTCATGATGAAAATGGTGTATCGACTAATGGCATTAAGAGACCACACAGTGTGAGCAATATTAATCATACAACGTCTAATTCTCAACACAATGATAATACTGAATCGTCAACATTAATGAGGTTTACAATGAGTCAACCAACACTTGCTAAAAGACACATACATCAAAGCAGTCACAGTGTGAGATCATTTGGTAGTGGCATTATGAAGAAACCAGATATATTCCTTCAAGGCAGTCTCGATAATATTAGTAAACAATAGTTCGTATATTTGAATAAATCGAAACTGCTTATGCACAATTATACTCATATTTCTTTCAGTTCAATGTATCGCAATTCAATCAGTAAAATTATATTTGGCTATTGCAGTGCGGCCGTTAAATACATTAAAGATTGTCCAGTTAACCGAGGATCACATACCAGTTTACCCAATGGAAAAGATTATAAACAAAATGACAGAATAGATTGTATCGATTGTAATGATGAGTCAGTTGGAATTGTACGAGAAATGCTTGGTCTCTCGCTGTTGAGAGATCCTGTCTTTTTCTTATTTGTCGTATCAAATTTTTGCACTAGTATCGGTTTCAATATACCTTACGTCTACATTGTTGCAAGTATTATTTTGAACTGACACTATCGATAAATTATACGACATTAATTGTATTTTCAAATTGTTTTTTATTTTTTATTTTCAGGCACAAGCTAAATCTCGTGCGATTCCAGAGGATACTGCCAAATATTTGCTTTCAGTTATTGGTATTGCCAATACCATTGGCCGCATTGTTCTTGGCTACATATCGGATAAACCATGGATCAATCGTCTATTAACTTACAATCTATGTTTGACTATATGTGGAGTTTGTAAGTTGATACTTGATATTTATCATAAACATATGATATACTTACAGATAATAAATGAAATAATTATTTTACATTTGATACTATTGTAGCAACAGTATTAAGTGCATTCTGCTATTCATTCACTTCGTTCATGATTTATGCAAGTGTATTTGGATGTACTGCTGGAGCTTATGTAGGACTCACGTCTGTGGTGCTAGTTGATTTATTAGGTTTGAATAGTCTAACCAATGCGTTTGGTTTAGTTTTACTTTTTCAAGGAATCGCGTCATTTTTAGGACCGCCAATTGCAGGTAAGTTGTACAATTAGATGCAAGCCTACAAGTCACTGTCATTATTATTATTATTATTATTATTATTATTATTATTATTATTATTCATTTGAATATAGGATGGTTACGCGATGCACTGCTGTCTTATGATCCTGGATTTTATGTTGGTGGATCGATGATAGCTGTCAGTGGCCTTATGTTATTTTTTATACCGCCAATACAGAAATGTTTGAGACGGCGTGAAGAGACTCGTAAACGAATTATAATAAATACTATGTCATAGTATGAAATAAATTTCTATACTTCATTAATTTGTAATTTATTACTCGCTGTTGTATATTTTATTTCTCTTCATATATGTACACTATATACAATGTTAAGATTACGGTCAACTTTTCGTTCATTACTTATTGATGATAATGTCAAGAGTTTATCTACATTGCGAAAAATTTTAGCAATTCAAAAGATACCATTATACCATGTGTATATCCATACATGTACGCACATTTTTTTTTTTTTTTTTTTTTTTAGATTGAAGAATAATACGAAAAGAGCTTCACGCACGCCACACTTTAGTTGTAAATGAAAATATGCCTTTAAGTTGTATCTAGAATGTTCTATGCCGAGATCTAAGGGAAATGCTACAGAAAGTCGAATATAGTGTTGGATATATCAATCAAAGTATGATTACGATATTATTTGGATATTTTGTGATGAGAAAAATTATTGGCATTTTTGCGACAACTGTTCATTAATAATTGAATGTGTTAAGTATACAGGTGTGTGAAATTATAAATTCAAGTCTGTGGCATAGCAAATAAAATGACGCCATATTGTTTATTTTTTTGTGATTCACGTTTCGGAAATACACGTGGTGATGAAATAAAATTATTTAGAACGTTAAATATAATAATTTTGTGGCAAATATCGTTTAATTTATTTTAAAAATCAAATTTTATTCTTTCGTGTTTTTAGGCAAAAATTATTCAGTTGACAATTTGACTCGCGTATTAACTATTGTACACACAAATTCTCATCATCAATTATAATAAAAATAGTTACTTACATCGTTATATCTAGTTTGTGTGAATTGCATATCATAAAAGTTAACCGCGTGTTCATTAATATTGTGGCAGTGACAATTGTTTCAAATCAAATTAAATGTTAAATATTGAATTATGGACTTATAATTTTTATAAAGTGTTCAAGTCCATTGTGCTTAAATATACCGAAATAAATTGATTATTCATTGACGCCATCTTGATATAACGGAACATAGAGGATGACGTGACTGACTATAAGCCCCTATAGTTTAATTAATTTTTTTTCATCAAGTTGACAGCATATGAATTATATTATTATTCAATAAATAATTTAATATGATATCATATAAAAGAATAATTAAAATACAATATGAATGAGTTTACATAGATATAAATTAGTAGTGATAATTTTGCGCCAACATTTCGCAGTGCATTTTGGGTGAATATGAAACGTGGATTGTGGACTTACGTTTGCATTATATTTCTTATTATTTTATAAAGAGTGTTTAAAAAAAAAGAAGTTGTGATATATACATTAATTTATTAAAATCGAATATTTTTTTATTTGTAAATATTTAATTATTGTGATAATAAAATGCACATCGGCGAGATATAATTGAAAATGCATTATGGGTGGACATGAAACGATGGCAATTGACTATGAAAATTTTTGATTGGTTAATAAAACGTGCCTTGGATGCCTATGTTAATATATGTTTACCGTTATTTTACAGTATAACCTCGTGCGCGTTGATTGACGGTCATACAATGCCGCAAAGACTGAAATAATATTATTAATGTGCAATGTGAAAATTGTACACGTACAATCATTATGAAATTGTAATGCTAAGAAAAAAATGTCGACATTTACATATCACTACAGCAATAATGTTGAAGTTATTTCATGTTGCCACAACTTTCACCATCACCACCGGCGATAAAAAGACAGTGGGTTAGAACACCTTGAAAGACAATATAACGCAAAAACAAAAGAGAAATATACAAAGGTAAATACGAAATAGAGAAAAATAATTCAAATGTCAAATGTTATTTGGTATAAAAAATAAAAATGATGTGTAATAGATAGCGTAGGAAGGTTAATTCTAATTAAGTGTGGTGCAATCGGAATTTTGGCGGTATACAGCAGACGCTATAGTGGCTCGCCTGTCTCATGTGGCGGCGGGGGGAAATATCAACGAGTTATCCTACCACATAGAAACATTGGAATTGAACCATTCGGTACGTCGCGGAAGGATGCGTAGCCATTGTTGGTGCTGCAATCGTTAGTTTCTAGATCTGAGATCGTAATGGGTACGGAAAGCCATGCGAAAACGCGTCAACCCAATAAATTATTGACGTTTTTAAAAACAGCCAATTGATCCTGATAATTAACGTGTAAGATAAAGGATATTTTAATCGGTAATTGTTGGGTGAGGGCGAGTTTGTAGTTGCGTCCCATCAGTTGGTGGCGTATGCGAACTGTGCGTTCGCGCTCGCGCGAGTGGGAGAGAGAAAGTGTGTCTGCCCCATGTGTATATATATATATATATATGAATAAATATAGGTGTATGTGTATATGTGTATTTCGTGTGACACGGTGGGGCACTCGGCGGCAGCCATAACACCAACGGACCAACCAAACTAAGCGACCAGGGAGAAAGCGTAGTGCGAGTGTTTCGAGGCGTAGTGGTAGTGTTTTCGATTGAAATTACGCGAATAGTCAACGTTTTAGTGATCAGGTAGGTGATGAGTAGATATAAAATGGGTTTGTGTTGACTTTAGTTACATGTGTATCGCTCTAGAATTAAGCTTTACGGTGGATAAGTGGCCGATATTAGCGGCGAATCCTCGGGAGCTTTCTTTCCTCAACGGCCCAACCGCCATGTTGAATGAAACCTACGCCAAATCGAGCTACCGTGCAGTTGCGCGTTATACATTGCAATAAAAAATCATGCACGTCCGATAAAAATTGATTAATTCACGTTGTCACGTTGTGTTGGGATACAATTCTTTCCAACACACATTGGCCTGTTGTTTGTTGTGCATTTGAGTGCATCAGCTAAACTGGCTAGTGTCGCCTGCCTGTCTGGGCGCGGGCTCCCCCGTACTCTCCACTCTCGTCTACTACTCTGCATTATACCCTTCTCCTCAATTTTCGTTACTCCTACTTTGCCGCCTTACACTATCCACCACTCAATCCTCACTTTTTCCTATTATATACAATCACCACTAATTATTCATCCATTTCCAAATTTACAATTTATTATAAATTGCTAACTTTATTTTCATTTATCATTGCAATAAGTGATATATTTATTTTATCATTTGCCACATTTATCTATTGGTTGACCCTGAATTTCAATGCCATGGTGATCCATCATTAAAACACATTTATATTGGACTTATTGTTGTGTAAATCTCATTCTCGCAACATTATCATTCACTTTCGTTCTTATATTTTCCAAATTTTTATTTCTTTTTGTATTGTATATGTCATTTCAATGACACTAATATTCAATAATTCATGGTTGTCCTACTTCTTGGCCTACTTATTTTCATAAGAGAGAACGACACACGTACACAAACTTCCACTCGGTTTATATAATTATTTTATATGGTTAAACCTAAATTTGTTTTATGAAATCACTTTGACATGATGGTGAAAATGTTTTAAAATTACTTTCCAAATTAATGGAACATTAATATCCAATGAATAATAAATATATTCATTTGTTTTACAATATAATATAATATATATGATGAATTGATGTTAGTCGGTATTAAATTTCATCTACAGATCAAAAAGTAAACACAAATACAACACGTTACGTCTAAGTTTTCCAATGTTGGGAGCAATGTTGAGGTTGTTACAATGTGGGGTCCTCTATTATGTTATTCAGATGTTGCTAGTATCGCGAATCCTGGGTGGAGTCTTGGCGAATCACATCCGAGTACAGGGCTGACATTCGAGTATCTACCTTCTGGTAGGCTTGAGTAGTGTTATGCCTCCTCGGCATCAATCTTCGCGGTCGCAGCCCAAACATCTTGGCAAGCAAATATCGAGCTACCATGCTCAAATCAAAGTATATATTTGTCAGCTCATTTGTTGATGAAGCCTCGTAGCATCAAGCATCATCATAAGGCAGTAACCTGCTACGTAGCATTTATGTACCATTTATGTCGGAAAGGTAGGTGAACAATAAAGCAAAAGAAAAAAAAAAGCAAGTCGTGCGATTAAATGCGATGAAAAAAAAAAAACAATTTTTTTTTACAGGCTGAATTTAGACAACCTGAATACTGTATATTGTTTTCAGTTTTTTTTTTTGCATATTTACTGCTAATAATCTTTTCTTCACAAATTCACCATGATTCCATCTGGATAATTTGTTCTGTTTCAGAAACGAATCCAACATGCAGCAGGTGGACCCCAACCCGCAAAATAACTCCGTGAGTACATATTTACAATATGTTAATTTTGACAATCTATATATGTATAAAGTATTTACTGTAAAAAAATTTGTCTGATTATCCATGATGTATATAATCCTGTCATGCAAGTTGCTAGCATTTTAAGCAATAAAAGAAAATGAAAAAAAAAAAAAAGAAAAAGTATAACCAATACAGTGGGTTAAAGTTTTAATAGTTAGACAGAGCACCAAGTTTACGAGTTCCAATTTTTCACTCGCTCTTTATAAAAAAATTATTTATTCCAATGTTGGTTATATGAACGCTATACAGTAATTATCAGTAGAAAAGTATTGTTTTTTTAACTGAATTCTATCTGTCAATTGCAGTTAGATGTGGAGGATCGAGAAAGGCTGTGTAATATACCGAAGGTGAGAATCATTGATGAATATTTTATTGCAATAGAATATTCCAATGATTTGTAAAATCGGTCGGGGTTCTATGTTCTTTTTTTGTTCAATAAATGAAATGTAGTTTTTATTAATTTCGCTCGAAATAAAATATTCCAACTATTTTAATTACTCTTTATGTTTGGTTGTGAGCTTTTATAATAATTTTTCTCCAGATAATTTAAGAGTTGCAATTTCTTCAATAAAATTTATCAGCAACTTGAATGCTTTCCTTCATTTCCCCATTGTAGTTATAAAAATTCCCGTACATTAAATCATTTACTTTTCTCTAGTGGTGATCATTTTCTTTGGCATTGTACAGCACGCAAACTCTTTGCTTTGGTTTCCATATTTACTTTTTTTTTTTTATTTTTTTCAAATAGAATGAACTGAGTAGAATATTATCAGTATGGATTTGCAAGTTTTTTATTAATTCAACATGATCCTAAACAAAAAAAAAAATGTAGACGAGTACACCTGGAAGGACGACAGGGGCACAGTCGACCTCTACGAGAACGCCACCGCCACGAGACGAGCCCGTAATAGAACCAGTGAACGGAGTGGTTCAGCCACCTGTCGTACCACCACCAACCCGTCCTGGACGCAACACAAATCAGCTTCAATACTTACAAAAGGGTGTAATGAAGCCAGTATGGAAGCATTCCTTCGCTTGGCCTTTTCAGCAACCTGTCGACGCAATAAATCTCAATTTGCCGGTAACAAAATTACGCCGTATACCGAAATTCTCACCGCATCATCAGTTGACTGCATTCAATATATATTTCATATATTTCTCATATACAGGACTATCACAGAATTATCAAAGAACCGATGGATTTGGGCACAATAAAAAAACGTTTAGAAAATACTTATTACTGGTCAGCACGAGAATGTATCCAGGATTTCAATACAATGTTCAGAAACTGCTACATTTACAACAAACCTGGCGAAGATGTTGTAGTAATGGCACAAGCACTCGAGAAATTATTTCTCACAAAGGTAAATAAATACAAAGGTATAAAATTAATTTGTCGATACAATTAATGAAATGTATATTTTTTGCAGGTTGCACAAATACCAAGAGACGAAGTGGAGCTCGAACTTCCCGTGGCGAAGGGTCCAAAGGGAAAGAGAGCACCGAGAGCAGCTTTGGGTGGTGCACCTGGCGCGCCGGTCGGTGTCGGTCGTGGTAGACCATCAACTGGTGCAGCTACAGTTAGTTCGAGTGTATCAAACAGTTTACCACCACCATCGGCAACGACAACGGGAACAACTGGTGTTTTGCCAATGACACCGCTCAGTTCTCAAGCGCCAGTTACCGTACCTGGAAGCACTAACACGACAACAATTGCGGTTCCACCAGCGAATATAAGTGTTACGTCAATGGCAACACACAATTCGTTGCCGCAACAAGTTGTACCGCCACCAACTGGTTATCATGCACAACCAGTGATAGATGCACAAACAACAGCAGCCGCACCAACAGCACCACCCCAGGTACCAGCAGCGCCGGCGGTTATGCCACCTTCGCAACTTGCCAAACTCAAAAAAGGTGTGAAGAGAAAGGCTGACACGACAACGCCAACTGCCAATTCATTTGAACCTCTTTATCAACCTCTCGATTCGAAAAATCCTAAATTACCAACGAGAAGAGAGTCTGGTAGACAAATTAAAAAGGTGACTTTGTTTATATCCAGGTGGTTTTTTTTATTTTTTTATTTTCATTTCTATTATAACAATGATGTGGTGATAATCATGTAGTTAGTAAATGTGTGTTGTTCCTTTGTTTACTCGCGTTTTTATGCCAATCAATGTTTATCAATTGAGAAATACGATGGCTAACTAGAAACCAAACAATTAAATAGTGAAAATGAATATATATTGCATATTTCTCTTCAATGTCAATTGATTATTGGCAACATGTCATTTGATGATTTTTTTTTATTGTGGTAATGGCATGATTCGTCCAAGATTATTATTTTTAATTCCGAGAAAATTTATCGTTCGAAAAAATGACGATAAAAATAGTTGTGATATTATGTAAATTGGTTTGTTGTTGTTTTTTGACGCTTGCATGTTTTTATAATCATGTCATTGCATTAACACATACTAACAGTGGGGTTGATGATGGGGCTGTTTCAGCCGTCGAGACAAGCGGAAGACGGCCTTGTGCCATTCCATCAGGCCAACATGCCCCTCATCGGGGCGATGGCCCAACAGGTACTCATACTATTTATCATCAACAAGAATTCGTCATATTCCATCTGTGTTGTTTATTCGGGCTTTCA
>CAJUYH010001918.1:0-23972 GCA_910591685.1 Galerucella tenella
ATTTTTATTTCTTCGTTTGTTGTCAATTCTATAAGTTCTTCTTCCAGCTGAGGTGACATTGCTGTGTTGACATTTGAAAACGGATCCAACACCCAGTCTGGTATTTCCAAGTTTAAAATGTCCTGGTATCGTTCGGTGAAGTCAATGTGGAGGTTTTCCAAATGTTGGCAGTAGGCATACAAGTCGTCGTTACTGCAGGATACTGATAAATTCGGAAAATTGTGAAACTCACGTCTGCCCATTATCTTTTTGTGCAGAGGCAGTTTGGCTGCGAAAGCAGCAACGACATTTTTTGTTTTAATTAAATTTAGTTCATCGCCTTGCAGTTGGAGGTTCATGTCGTCGAACAATTTATACAGGTCTGTCATGTAAGCTATATCATTCTTTGATGTTATGAGTTCGTTGTGCAGTTCTGTATCTTAAGTTTCCAAGAACTCTATCACAGAGTCAAACAGGTTGTAAAATCGAATCAGACAATTGCCTCTTGACAGCCAACGAACTTCAGTATGAAGCAACAGACGGTTGAAATCTTCGTCCTTAGTAACACAAAGCTGACGAAATAATCTATCATTCAAAGAGCTGCTACGGATTTTATTGACTGCTTTGATGACATATTGCAGTGATTGAAATAGTCGTTCTCTTAAGTTTCTAGCAACCAAATGTTGTCTATGAATAACGCAATGTATAGCAAGGACATCTGGAATTTTATTTTTTAAGTACGCTATGAAGCCTTTATGGTGCCCTGTCATAGCCGGAGCGCCATCCGTAGCAACTGATATAATATATTTCAAAGGAATCTCTTTCTCTTCACAAAACTTTTCCAATGTATTGAATATGGTTTCGCCTTTTGTATTATCTGTCTCCAAATTTCTGGCAAACAATAGTTCTTCACGTATTTTCTCATCTTTAATAAACCTCACGTAAGATAGCAACAACGCTTCATCAGTTGGTAAAGTGGACTCATCGAGCTGAATTGAGAATTGACTAGTCCTCAGATGATTGCACAATGATTCTTCAATGTTTTCAGCCATTTCATCAATTCGTCTTTGCACAGAATTATTACTCAAAGGAATTTTTCGAATAATATCTCCGGCCGGTTTATGAAGCACAGTAGTTATTACTTCCTTTATTGCTGGCAACATTAACTCTTCACCGATGTTGTGTGGTTTGCCTTTTTGAGCAATTAATAAAGATATATAGTTTTGATACACTTGGCTGAGTATTATGCTTTTTCTCTAGGTCTTGAAAATATGCTACATTCTTGTCTTTCTTATCTGGATGCATTTTATTCAAATGATCTTGCAGTCTTGAAGGCTTCCTTGCTTCGTTCGAAAATGTTTTTAGACATAGAAGACCCAAATGCGACGACGGGTTTGTGGGATTTTCAATAAATCCGAATTTAATATATTCCGCAGAGTATTGCCGTCTCTTCTTTTTTACTTCCGACATTGTTTTGTTTTGAGAAATACGTAAGTGTTGAAATCAAGTACTGCTTATCTATTATGCGCGAAACCGCAAATAAAAATAAAATAAATTTACGTCGTTCATATAGGATTGCATAAGCAGCACGCACCAACAGGAATAAGACAAACGTGCATAAACTCGTTTATCTCATTCGACGCCCAATCGTACTCGACAAGCGAGAACAAGTATTATAAAACCAGCCGATTGATACAGGAATGTACAAATCGAATTATTTAACAAAAACTTGTTAAAACATGATTGCCTGCGGTCTATTATATCGAACCGAGTTTGAGCTATATCTTAATTAATATTAGTTGATGTTCACAAGATGTAGTCGAGAGATGTGTCTAAGAGTCTTCCTAGCTAGGTAGATGAAATTATAAATCGACCCCAAAGCCCTACACAACGCCCCCTTTTTTTTCTGGGTCTCTTACCGCCCCCCTTTAGGCCTGCAGCGCCCACAAGGGGGCGCTATCGCCCACGTTGGGAAAGACTGTTCTAGACTATACCACCCTGTAACGGCTGATACTGATATGGCTTTATTGCATGTCATTATCCCATCTCAGGCCAGGTCAGTTTCTTAGATCGTGAGAAGAACTATACCAGATCTAATGTATATTTACCAGAATTTCATTATAATAACTCTAAACTACTGATATTAAAGTAACAAAGAATTTCAAATTTTAATTAAACCAGTATCAGCCAAATAATTTATAATTCATAATATTAAACTCCGTTTCACATAAGATCGAAGAACCCACTAGATGTCTAGAAGCTGCAGTCGTACATCGAGAAAAATATTTATTGTGACAATCAAAATCTTATTATGTCAAATAAATATGATTATCCATATGGCCTAACTAATATTTAATTTATTGTTTAGAAAGGATTTGTTTCAAGTTTGGAAAGTAATATTGTTGATGAATAAAAACATATTCATTGTCATCAATAAAATGAGTTATCTATCGAAAATTGAATTTATTCTTGTAAAAATGTATCATATTTGTCTCAAACAACATTTATTTAGGTATAATGACAAAATAGTTATATTAATTTTTGAAAGCATTCAAATTAAATAAAGTAGTTTTCCAATAACAAATACTTATTTTTGCAAGCTAACTACACTGTTTTATTATAAAAAAATTACTTTATGGCAGAATGACATTTCTTTATTACAACAAAATGTATTGTATCGGTGAAATATATTTCTTTACCATAAAAAAGTATATTGTCTGGGTTAACGATACGTTTTTTATTCGTAAAAAATGTATCTTCCCAGCAGATTATATTTATTTGTTGGAAACAAATGTTCCTTCTTCAAGGATACTATTAATTATTACTAAAATTCAATATATTTATCATAACCAAACCATAATTTTCATGAACATTATATTGCCTTATAGTGAAAAAGTATATTTCCCCAAAAAACCGAATTATTTATGGTATTGCTTTTTGTTTATGGAAGATACCTACATGCACTATCCAATACACTGAGCTTTTGAAATGTTTCTAAATATTTAGAAATATATTAAAAGTTCACGGTGTATCATGCAGTATGGGTAACTTCCACACGGTTCTCTAAATAATTAGGTTACTTAGGAAAATATATTTTTCACAAATATTTGTCTAAGCCGTTTCCACACTATATCGAACAACAAAGTTGACTTTCGTTTCGTATGTGTGGACTAGTCGATCGAATTGGTCGATGGTTAGTCTGGACACGGATTAAAATTACGGTAAATTTATGACAAACATGTTTAAATCTAATGAAAATTAATGTTCTCTGTTTATGAATAAAACTGTTTAGTAGGAAAACAGGATGGAGATAAAAAATTTGCTGCTGAATATTTTGATCTATTAAAAAGAAAACTATACATTTTTAAAATGGATGCCATACAAATATAAAATGGAAACCATACATTGTTAAAATTAAACATACCTATATGATCTAAAACATAACCAACAATGGTATCCTCAATAGCCTTGTCTATCCTTAAGTTTGCTCATTAATGCTTTTCCCATAGTAGTTTTTTGGAGTTCTTGGAGTATATCTGACAGGTTTAATTGAGAAATGTGTATTTTTGAGGTACATTCCGCTTGCTTGTTACTTTCACCTACTTGAATATAATTGTCATTTATTTCCTTACCTTCAAAGATACCTCACAACTCTTGTAATCGCCATGAGTTTAACAATTCGTTAATTCTATTATTAAACTTATTCTTGTCCAGAGCACTTTAACTAAATACTTCACAAAAACAAAATAATCAGTAAAATTGCCAAAACTAATCTGATTTCACATGCAGACTGACGCCAAACGTATTCAGGTGGAGACCGTTACTGAATAATAGGGAAGGGTGGGGTGAGAATTCTTTGTTTCAATTGCCACATAATTTGTAGGCTAATGTGATTTCTTACTGGTGAAGAAATATGTGATTTGTAGCAAATAAGTTTTTTTCTCGTGACAATAAATGTACAATTACACTGAAATACTTATTTTTTCGGTATAAAGTAGATCTTATTTGAGGCTAATAATCTATAGGCTTATTCAAAAAATGTAAATTTTTGTAGAAAATTTCAAATTATTTACTATGAATATTTAATTTGTTGTTTTAAAGTGATAGAATATTATTCAAGATGTTAGGTTTTTTTCTGGGTAATGAAAACAATTTTTACCCAAATAGCAAAACGATCATATGGTTCTATAGAGTGATTATGCTGCCTATGCTCACATGCGGCTCTGGACTGGTGGCCGAGGGTAACCTTGGTCACGGCTAGATCGCAACTGGCACGCCTTCAAAGGGTGGTCAGTTTGGGGGCAACTGGCTGCATGAGGACTACACCAACTGTTGCGATGGAGGTGATCCTTGGTCTTCGGCCTCTCCACCATGTGATCGAGGCTGAGGCAGGGAGGGCTTTCCTGCGCTTGAAACGGCTGGGATACGTGCAAAGAGGGGAAGAGTGCAGGCACGTCAAGAAGCTCCGGCTCCTGGAAGATATTCCAGTTCTGGCTCGAGCGGCTGATGAATGCCTGCGTAAGTACTACTTCGCTACCCAATACAGGGGCATGATACGGGATAGAGAGTCCTGGGAAAAAGAGAGGAATACACAGCCTAATGGGACCGTCTGGTACACAGATGGCTCATACTCCGGTGATAGAGCAGGGGCTGGAATTTACTCCAGGAACCCAAGAACACAGGTTTGTGTACCATTGGGTGAGGGTGTATCTGCATATCAGGCCGAGATATATGCTATCTTGGAATGTGCGCAGATAAACCTTGACAGAGGTTATGTGGATCGACGCATAACCATATACTCCGACAGTCAGGCAGCAATTAAGGCCCTGAGTGGGTATACCAGCAACTCAGGACTTGCTAACGAATGTCGAGAACGTCTTGCTAATTTTGCAAGGCGGAACGTGGTGCGGCTAGAATGGATTCCAGCCCACTCTGGTTTTGAAGGCAACGAGATGGCGGATGCACTGGCTGCGGAAGGGGCAGCAGCTCCTTTCTGCGGCCCGGGCCCGACCCTGGGCCTAACAAAACAAAGAATACGCAAGGAGACGAAGAAGTGGCTGAGGAATCAGCTCCTCGCTCATTGGAATGCTCTGCAGGGTCATAGACAATCCAAACTTCTACTGAAGGGATGGACTGATGGACACGCCAGAGCAGCCACTGAACTACCAAGGAGTAGGCTAAGGAAGATAGTAGGACTGCTAACGGCACAGCTGTATGAGGAAGCACCTCTACAATCTAGAAGTAGAGGAAAGTTCCCTATGTAGAGGTTGCGGCATGACTGATGAAACGTCAGTTCATGTTCTCTTAGAGTGTCCACACTGGGCTGTATTACGCAGGCGAAGCGTGTGTGTGTGTATCTTGTTGATAACTCATCTCTGGTCTGTATCTAGTTTTCTCTGGAACACTCTCGACCACCCCATGTACACTGTACTGGATTTTAATAAAGTCGAGTCACCGTAAGATTTATCAAAAATTTCAATATTGGCTTCAGATAATTTTCGTTATTACTTTCTTAGGGCCGGTTTTACAAGAGAAATTTATACTAGGTATAGTTATTCTGGGTATAAAGTTATACCAGAATTTATACCTAGTTTAAAACCAACTAATTTTATTCTAGGTATAAATTTTGGTATAATTCTATACCCAATATAACTATACCTAGTATAAATCTCTCTTGTAAAACCGGCCCTTAGTAAGGTTGCTGTATGTCGGCTATATCCTGCATCGGTTAAAGTGGAGTTGTTAAAATAAACTAGCTACTTCATCAGTTCAGTACTTCAATTAATTTATACAGGGTGAGTCATGAGGAACTTTACATACTTCTACAATTGATATGCAGAATCCCTCAGGAAGGATATCATGTGGCTAATAAAAAGTGTTCGAGGATCTACTTTAAATTATATCTTTTCTGTTACCAGTATTGTATTTTATTTTTTCAGCACTTATTATTACATAGCTTTATTTAATATCTTGCAATTGTTGTTCGTTATTGTTATTAGTTACTGTTTTTGGATTTTTAGTGTTTGTCGTTAGTGTTATTCAATACCGTTTGTGATTTCAGTTGGAATACTCGAAATTCATTAAAATTAATTTGTTCAAATTAATACCTCATTATGTGATACGTCATTATAGTTGTTCTGTTTTAAGTTTAAGATTTGATCGTTCACTGAACATTGAATCAAAGTGGAACATGATTGTCGCATATATGTCGTTTTCATTGGCAACTTATATAGTCTGAAAATCACTTATTGCATCACAAAAATTATATACAGGGTGCAATATTTATTACGAATCCTTAAATTTTTTCAAAGCCGGTCCTGGAATTTCTAGGTTAGTATCTACCAGTCGAATGCTTGAGAGAACTGTAATTTATCATGGAAAAGTATAAAAATCGTACAAGCCGTGTAAACACTAGAGCCAAATAAAATTCATGGTCAATTTCACAAATCACCCTGTAAATTAATAAGGAAGAGGAGTCGACACATTTAGGAGCCACATGATATCCTCCCTATGGAATGTTCCTCATGACTCACCTTGTATAAATCGCTTTGGAATGATCTAACATTTGTTGGACAAATATAATTAGGGACATTAGGAATTATATTATTCGAAATAAAAAAGAACCGTTCATCTGTAACGTATTTCACTTAAACGAATGCTTTTACACCCAGTTGAAGATATGAGGACTATAAGAACGAGTTTCACATAAACGGTTTTGCTTCTCTTTTCACGCAATTTTCGCAATAAATTTCTAACAAAAATACTTGAAATGAACTACCACCATCTGTTCACATCCCTTCAAAGGAAAAAATGTTAAAGAAGAAAATGTTGGTTTTCTTATCTTATCTACTAAATAGTAAGGAGGTTAAACTGAAACTTTAAATTATACTCTAATGGAAAGATCGAATCCATAAAACTGATTATGAAAAAAATTACACCTTTATATTAAACTACACGACATTTTTCGCGTGATAACAACGAACATTGCATACTAGAAATTGAAAATTGTGTAACGAAAATTGGATCTTACATTTCCCAATGATTTTATTTTATTCACAATCGATTAATATCACAAACATTACATTTGAGACGGTAGGAGAAGGCTTTTACTTACCTTCACGTCCACTACATTAACGACAGGACTTGTCACACATGTTAATAGGAACTCTTCGTTTTAAAGTGGAGTTGCGAAGCGCCCAATACAATGGTCTAGTTTACTCTGGAAGCACCCTGTACATGATATATTTCACAAATCAAAGAAATGTATATAATATAATATTCACTTGTGCTGTGAATATATATTATAAAAACATTGTTTCTCTGTGTATAAGATAATTATTGATAGGCATTAGTTCTAGTACCTTATAAATTACTGCCAAATGCAGCGGACCCATATAGATTATTCGGCAGAATTCATTTTCCTTAAACTTTAAAAATCAGAAATATTCGACAGTGGATGATTGCTTCAAACACAACCTCAAATATCAATAATAAACTGACCGATTTTGTTTTCTGAGGAAGGCAGTGGGCAAACTTCACGTGGCTTCTTCTTATGTAAAACGGAGTCTAGTCCAAAAAGCTACTTGGTGAAAAAAAGGCCAAAGATTGGAAATGAACTTACTCCACCGTACTACTGAACAAATACTCCAAACCAAATACAGACAATATTGTTATTATTGAAGCAACAGCTTTACATATGTCACTTCCTGATGATCTCTTCAAAACTTCCCAGAATTTCAGCCGAAAGTACCCAGCGATCATCAGCTTTTTGTCCAAAGGTTTTCTTAGAGCGGAAGATACCTACAAGAAGTTAAAATTATCTGTTATTTTGCTGCTGCATCTCTATACCCGTATGTCGACTGAAGTTAATTTGAAAGACAAATATTTTACCCCTTGTATTATGTTTGGTGACAGAAAATTTTGTTTTTAAATATAACTTTCATAGCTTATTTTACATATTTATTGCCTTTAAAAAGAAACACAGGGCCGAAATAAAATACGCCTAAATCCAATTAGTAGGTACAAAAGGACCTCAAAGAACACTTTTATCGTTCTACATAAATAGGGGAACATGAAGCACTGAAAATATAGTTGGACGAAAGAAAAAGTGCCATTCGCTTACGAGGATTATTTAGTGCTATTTTCGTACAAGGGTCGGTGGTTTGACACCTGGAAGCAGAAGAAATTTCGACACAGTTCCATTTGCGTACACCGGGAACATAAGATCCTAACTTGTAAGTCTCCAACTGAGATGAATAACTACTTGTAAACCTATTGCTCATTGGATTAATTTTTAATAGAGGAAAATAATATGCTTCCTGTTGCTTTTGCTTTATTGCAAAGCAAAACTCAGGTGAAGAGGATCTCATCTATTATAAAAAGCAGGACCAACTGTAATCCATCTGTAGATTTTGAAGCCGCTGTAATTCTGACAATACAGAGTGTATTTCCAGCATCACAAATCAACCTAACATGTATTGAATTTGTAAACAACTTACATTTTCTATGGAATAGCCTTTTTTTAATTCCGTTGAATTAGTAGATTATTCAGAAATCTGGCAACACCGTAAATATAACATTTTCAGCTGGAATTTTTATTTGAAATCTTGTTTTCTTTTTATTTTTCTACCCCACCCACCCTATTCATTCCCCATCCCGTAAAATACGCCTTTCCAACAAATTTTACTTCATACACATTAATTATGAAAGCCATTCCTATAGATTGTTACGAACATATTCGTCAAATTCGAGAAGTACATGTGACCAAAAGATTTATTCAGGTAGGTGTACGCAATTTGCAGTCTGTCGAAATAACCAATAAATTTATCCAATAATCAAATTATTATATTAACACCACACTCACAATTTTATGAAATAAGTTACGGAAAAATATTTAACAAACATAGAGACGCTCTAGCGGCTACAGATAATTTAAAATCGGAAACTACAGATGCTTTCAAACAAATCTTAAGACCAAGCCAAACCATTAATTCAACTGTCAAAGCTATATTTTGTGATACAATTTCAGTTAATATGGATGAAGAAGGATAAAAACAAATCTATTGAGAAATATTACACCGACAAAATCACAATGGAATTGTAGGAACCTACAAACATCTAAAGTCACAACTTTATTGACCATCTATGCAAACTATCATTACCGATATCATTAGTCAATGCAAAATCTTTGAAAAAAATTAATATGAAAGACATTTACTCCAATTAGGACTTCTTCTTGGTCAAAAACCCTTCAGCATTTTACAAATTGACTTAGATAAACTAGAAGAAATATTAACCGTGAATCCTAAATCTTTGTTTAAAATCCCCCCTAAAAAAGAGGAGGGCTACTATTCCAGCATTAATTTCCCAATATTCTTCTTACCAAGATATAATTTGCATAAAATCACACGTAAGTAGAAAAAAACTTTCTAGGTACTGCAATGAAATACGTCACCGGTAATACAGACGACACTGATAGTCTTACTTAAAACACATACAGTGATGGGCAAATGTGTGGAACCAAGTAAATATCTCTGGAATTAATAGAGACATCAAAATGAAATTTGGAAGGTGGATACTACAGTGGATTGCCTATTTGTTTTCATATTTTTTAACAATTTTGAACTTCCGGTTTTACCGGAAGTGACGTCGATTTTAAAATTTGCAATGGAACACCCTGTATATTATTTTAGTTTCTGATGGAACATTTTCTTACGAAATCAAAAATATCGGGTTCGATTTTTTTTATTTCAATACCTACCGAAATTTCATCACAGATGGATTGGAAGAAAGGGTACTTATGAATGGCCTGCACGAAGTCCCGACCTTAATCCACTAGACTATTTTCTGTGGGATTATTCGAAGTCTAAGGTTTATGTTGATAGACCAAATAATTTGCAAGAATTAGCTGCAACCATAACTCAAGAGATCCAGAGAATTCCACCAGAAGAAATAGCTAATGTTACTAGAGAATTTACAAGCCGACTTGCCTATTGTCAAGAAGTAAACGGTGCTCAGTTTGGACATCTAATACATTTATTTCAGTTAAGTTAAGTTTCAATGTTTTGAAAATCACTAACGATTGGGTATGCCGATGATATCGTTGTCCTTGTTGTTGAAAGGCACATTACCGTTCTCAGGGACCTCATGCAAAGGGCTCTGAATAGGGTACATGGGTGGTGTAACGAACACGGAGTTGCAGTTAATCCTGCCAAGGCTGAGATAGTTGCTTCCACCAAAAAGAGAGGTATAAGACCTAAGGGTCTAAATCTTGATAGAGTACCACTGCCGGTGGTTGAACAGGTGAAGTATCTAGGAGTGATCTTTGATAAATCACTGACATGGAAGGCTCATCTTGATAGTCGCCTAAGCAAGGTGACAAACACGTATTGGGCCTGTAGGAGAGCCATTGGTCCGAAGTGGGGACTGACCCCCAAAACGATCATATGGTTCTATAGAGTGATTATGCTGCCTATGCTCACATATGCGGCTCTGGTCTGGTGGCCGAGGGTAACCTTGGTCACGGCTAGATCGCAACTGGCACGCCTTCAAAGGGTGGTCAGTTTGGGGGCAACTGGCTGCATGAGAACTACACCAACTGTTGCGATGGAGGTGATCCTTGATCTTCGGCCTCTTCACCATGTGATCGAGGCTGAGGCGGGGAGGGCTTTCCTGCGCTTGAAACGGCTGGGATACGTGCGAAGAGGGGAAGAGTGCAGGCACGTCAAGAAGCTCCGGCTCCTGGAAGATATTCCAGTTCTGGCTCGAGCGGCTGATGAATGCCTGCGTAAGTACTACTTCGCTACCCCATATAGGGCCATGATACGGGATAGAGAGTCCTGGGGAAAAGAGAGGAATACACAGCCTAATGGGACCGTCTGGTACACAGATGGCTCATGCTCCGGTGATAGAGCAGGGGCTGGAATTTACTCCAGGAACCCAAGAACACAGGTTTGTGTACTATTGGGTGAGGGTGTATCTGCATATCAGGCCGAGATATATGCTATCTTGGAATGTGCGCAGATAAACCTAGACAGAGGTTATGTGGATCGACGCATAACCATATACTCCGACAGTCAGGCAGCAATTAAAGCCCTGAGTGGGTATACCGGCAACTCAGGACTTGCTAACGAATGTCGAGAACTACTTGCTAATCTTGCAAGGCGGAACGTGGTGCGGCTAGAATGGATTCCAGCCCACTCTGGTTTTGAAGGCAACGAGATGGCGGATGCACTGGCTGCGGAAGGGGCGGCAGCTCCTTTCTGCGGCCCGGGCCCGACCCTGGGCCTAACAAAACAAAGAATTCGTAAGGAGACGAAGAAGTGGCTGAGGAATCAGCACCTCGCTCATTGGAATGCTCTGCAGGGTCCTAGACAATCCAAACTTCTACTGAAGGGATGGACTGATGGACACGCCAGGGCAGCCACTGAACTACCAAGGAGTAGGCTAAGGAAGATAGCAGGACTCCTAACAGGGCACTGCTGTATGAGGAAGCACCTCTACAATCTAGGAGTAGAGGAAAGTTCCCTATGTAGGGGTTGCGGCATGACTGATGAAACGTCAGTTCATGTTCTCTTAGAGTGTCCACACTGGGCTGTATTACGCAGGCGAATCTTCGGAGTCACTGTCATGGCTCCTGGAGACACAAGCAGGCATCCACTGAAAAAGGTTGCGGCCTTTATTGAAGGGCTCGGCTTCATGGATGACTAGGTAGCAGGATTGGCACAATGGGCCCGCCAGTGGCCTCAGTGTCGGAACCTTGGCTTGAGTTGTCCAGGACAAGGCTCGCCTGCACATTTAGTAGTAGTAGTAGTAGTAGTTTCAGTTAATAATTATGATTATTTCTTCAATGGTTATTAGATTTTTCCTTTCCTTAGTTACTTTTCTGTTAATATCTCGGTAGGTATTGAAATTAAAAATATCGAACCCGATATTTTCGTATTCGTAATAAAATGCTTAATCAGAAACTAAAATAATATACAGGGTGTTCCATTGCAAATTTTAAAATCGACATTACTTCCGGTAAAACCGGAATTCAAAATTGTTAAAAACTATAAAAACAAATAGGTAATCTACTGTAGTATACACTCTCCAAATTTCATTTTGATATCTCTAATAATTCCAGAGATATTTACTTGGCTCCACACATTTGCCCATTACTGTATAACCGCTGTAGAATTAAAACCAAACCGAATAATAGGAAAATTGTATAATCAAATATCTTTCGGTGAATCTCTTAATACAAGATTCAATAACTTATTAAAGAAAATTAATAATAATGATCTTTTAATCTCAGCTGCAATTGATAAATTATCAGCTGACTTAGATGGATACGTCATTCTTCATAATGAAATTATAGATCTTGATAATACTAACGAATTGGAACCTATTCGAACCATTACTTTATCCCATTTAAATGTTTCAAATATTGAACCATTCACTCTTAATGGACTTAAAACACTGAATATTGAACTATTCTAAGAACATCCTCCTTATTAATCACGAACACCACTACGAACTAATCGAATCCTCTAAAGCATTGATCTGTGTAACTCTAAACACAATGCTCATAGTAATAAAATTTTTTCACACAAATCCCTTCCTTACCCATATAATTGATTCCATTCCTAACAATGAACACGTTATGATTATTCCACCCACATCTTGCCACGCCAATAACAAATAGTACGAAGAATGTAGAGAAGAAGCAGAATACAGAGTATGCAAAAAAAGTTATCAAATCCAAATGTCATATACCCAATATCCGAAATTGCACAAAAACCATTGTTACTGAAAACTTTTATAGAGCAATTTCGTTAGGTATCGTTCACCCAACCCAACTCAAGAGCTTCTGTTGTCAGACGAGCCAATAACAGTAGAAGGAATTATTTACGGCAAGAAGACTATTCCCGGAATATCTTTTAACCAGATATTGTTTCCATTAAATTAATGCCCGACCATAGATTCGACATTATAAAACTGAAAATCCCCGAAACTACAACCGATAGAAGAAACAGAAGTCTTACCGTCTATTCCAGCCTCAGCCTCAGCATTACTTCTACTAATAATATTTTTTTTAGTATTTTTTGTAACCATATTTTTTATAAAAAATAAAAGGAACATTTCCTAAATTTTTTTTGGACCGAAATTACCGCCTTCCCAAGTCCACATTTCACTAGAACTAGAAAAAGCACCTAAGACTTAGCGAACGAAAATCAATCCAAAGAAGGGAGGAGAAGACATTATTTCTATATAGATTCTTGCAAAACATGTGTCTCTTGGTCTTTTTATTTATTTTATTTTTTCATAAAAGAAGTTCGAGGTTTAATAACAGTCTATATTTTATTCATATGACATCGGTACTTGACGAGTGTGCTTATTTTCGAATTAATCTGTGAAATTTGTAGGTACCTACATCATGAACATTCTTACAAAACTAGGAGATATAAAAGGATTCGTTTTACCACGCAGTGAGAAAACTATTGTACAAAAGAAATGCTGATTATTTAGCACCAATAATTTACGTACTGTTGTCTGATGATATAAAAAGTTCAAAAAGTTAGAATTTATTTAAAAAGCGGATTAAGGCTGCCACACCTCCCTCAAATTTCATAACATGAAACTATGACTTCTAATGGGAAGAAATTAATTTTCTTTAAAAAAATTTTAGCTTTCCCTACATTTCCTTTCCTTTATCAAATCGAAAGTTGTAGGTATCTATTCTGAAATTATACCTACAGTAACAGTAATTTTTCTTTTTTCTCTCATTTTTTTGGGAATCAAACCACAATAATGCTTTCATATTTTTTTATTTCGACGTTTCGGTAGTTTTTCGTGTCAGATAGGTACCAAAAGTTATTTAACTACTAATTTATCTTGACAACGGTAGCGTTCCAGCTCGTCCAGAAACGTCGAAATAAAAAAATATAAAAACATTATTGTAGTTTGATTCCCAAAAAAATAAGAGAAAAAAACAATAAGTGATGCCACAAAGAACGTACAGAATATATTTAGTGATTTTTTTAATTAAAACGGCAACTGTTGTAGTGTATTAAATTTGTAATTGTAAAGGGAAAATAAGTAACGTAGACAATGAACTAATATGAGAGGTGGACAAATTCAAATAGTTTACTAAGCCAATTAGATTCCGAGCATGAATGAATCTTCTAAACATACTTTAATGTACCGGTTGCATTTTTATCAGTGTAAATATACGTAAATGGAACAGATAGATTTAACGAGGCAACCCTAATTTCTTTAGAACTCAGTTACGCGGTAGTCCACTTTTAGCGGCTAAATTTAGAAATAAAATGTAGATTTTCGGCAAATTACTGATAATATTTTGAGTTTGGCAACGCTGCTTCAAATACTTTGCTGTCAAATTAAGCTAATTCACAATTTATTTGCAGTAATTTGATCCGGACACCGCATTGGTTAATAGTTATATTTTGAAAATTACTTGAGGCAAGTTTTGAACTAATATGATTAAATGACTCTTGAGATTTATAGAAAACATGTTGTTAAAGTATAATGTTGTATACTCAAAGAATAAATATAACAAATTCAATATATTATAGTCTCATGTGACATTACCCTTAGAGATGACATCTGGTAAAATACTCGATGAACTACAATTGAGATATGGAGTGAGTAGGAAATTCAAAAAATGAATGATTTAGTTTCATACCGTTTGGACAAAATAACAGACGAATATTACTTTTTATTAAGCGAAAGTGAACAAATTCTTATGTAGAATGTGACCTGCACATAGGTTTTCGAAGTGCTCAAAGTAAAATAATTAGGGTTAATGTGATTCAATCCAATGTTAATACTACATTTTTTGTATATGCAGGTAATAATCTGTGTGTCTAACTTATTCTCTTACATAACTAGTTTACATTATATGATTATTTCATCATTAATAAGGTGTGAATTAAGAAATTTATATTCAAAAGTTCCGCCATTGCCAAATTGTGCAGCCTTAAAAAATGGATTATGGAAATGGACAGACCATTCTTTAGCAGTATGGTCAATCAAACTCTATCGTAATCAAAAGTATCCATTTCAGAAATATTTGGGTGCTAACAGTTAATATGGTACCCCTTAATAATAGTTCAATATAGAACTCGATAATTTACTGGATTTGTCGTATTACCGAATTTGATAATTTACTGGACTTGACAATTTACTGGATTTGACAAAAAACTGATTTGTTCATATTTTCTGGTCACAATACAAGTGGTAACAAAAAACTACTTCAGTGACCTAAACTGTTTATTCAATGTAGGCTAACTAATTTTTTTGCATCAATGTATCTATTTTTTATTGAATAAATTATTATTATTATTATTATCATATTATTATTATTATCAAAATTGAGTCCAAAGGAGTCGGCTACAAACAAACAAACAAACATACATACAAATGAGGCTAATATAGGTGTTTCGGAAATAAAAATAGTTTCAATCTCTCGTAACCCATCACTGATCGTCATAAACAATTTTCTTCCTCAATAACCCTCTCTAATACGAAGATGGCCAGTAATTAAATTAGCACTGAAGTTTGAGGAATTACTTGATGGTATTATAAATTTTTATTATAAAAAGTTTATAGTCGAAGTTGGGCGCTAACATACAACTTCGCGGCTTTTGAGAATAGAATAACGTCGAGGTTATAAGCTCGGCCTTTTCATAGAGCTTGCCAGGTGAAACAAAAGAACTTCTTCCTACACGTTAGAATGACAGTTGTTTTGAGAACTTTTAACTTTTTAAATTGATGGAAAAGTTTCAAGGAGATTCCTCTTATATACTCACCCTTAAAATTTCATATGTCTACGTCAATTTGAGTTATACTAGAAACTTTGTAATAGAAACAACTACCTACGTAGTCTTGTGTTTTATAACATTTTAAAAGAATTATTCGTTGTATTATAAGCCAGTGGCCGTCAAAATGTTGCTCTTTTCCTAGTTAAAATTGAAATATAGGATATTATATCAAAAATATAATCTTTACATATTATGTCTACCAGCGCGTCTATTGCTGAAAATCATACCATCCAGTGCTCCTCTCCTACGATGGGATCTATCTTCCCACAGTAGAAGTCGACCAATTCTTGAACCTACATGACGTGAACGTTCAAACTTCAAAATCATTGCTCTGTTGTCAGCATTATTTGTAGGTACTTTTGTACGGTTGTTAACATTTTCTGTAATTCATGATTTTTGATAATTGCTTATGTTATTTAACCAATGATAAAAAAGCCTGGGTGTTTTATTGTAAATGAATAAGTATTTAATTTGAATGTAAATTAGTCAGTTACGTTTCACTCCTTCAAAAAAAAAAAAAATGTCACCACAAACGGATTTCAGAAAAATATGCTGATTGAATGTTTTGGAACAAAAACCCAAATTAGGAGCCGGTACCTTTGGGCCCGATTTAATATTTCGAAAACACTCTAGGCTAGGAGGTACAAACAGAGACGATTGACGAATTTAGAGAAAGGTAACCTTCTAAATCAGTATTGTGTTGTGAACGTTAAATTATGGAGTGGATCAATAACATAAGAGACTCTTTAAATGACAATGTAAGACCAAAGTGACGCCATCAAAAACACAAAAAATGTGCTTGTTTTCACATGGAATTTTAATAAAAACTTCAAAGGAGTGAATGATGGGTTTTCAAATTCTAGTTTAACATATTTTGAATTTATAATCATTAGAAGATTTTAATAAGCCTTTTCAGATGCTTTCAGGTTTTTTCAAGCTACATTTAAAATTCTGATCCTCTTAAAATGTATTCTCTTATCGTAATGCTTTTTATAACAAGAACAGAGAGCCAATGCCGTGCGGTCGTATGTTACACAAGACTGAATAATACTAAAAAGACAATCTACGGACAAACGGCTGGTTTATATACAATTTGTGATAAAAATTGAGCAACATCTCGCATGATTACTATCATCGCATCCAGGATTATGATTACATTGTTGTCAGATCTTTTGCGGAATCATATTGAACTTTATTATTTCAAATGGATAACATTGTATATTTTTGGCCTTTTTAAATACTTAGGGAATGGTGAACACTCGCATATTTTTGAATTTTCAGATTTTTCATAGGTTATAATTATTTTTCATTACATGCATTATCATTCTATACTTATTAACTTGCAAGGTATTGACTTTTACATGAAATTTTTGAGTTTATAGACACCTCTCACATGTTCCTATCTTCCATTTTTATTATCTCCCCCAAAAAAATCACTTTCTGGCTAAGCCGGAAGACCTATATTCCCTGCTTCCGAGTTAGATCCGGCCAAGTCGGAAGTTTGATTTATTTGGGAAGATAATTAAAATGAAAGATAAGGACTATACGACGTTTTGCTCTGGGATGTACTAATATAGGCCTTGTTGAACACAAAAATATAATTATCCAATATCTTCAAAACTGTTAACTATAGACTTATGGATTTAATAGAGGGTAATTATAAAGTTATGTGGAATTTGAAAATTTTAAAAATATACAGGGTATACTATTCAAGATATAGAAGATTTTACCGTGATTGTTTTTTTGGAGCACGACAAAAATAATTTAAGAAAAATTAATTGTCCAGTAACTGAACACCTGAAAATATCGAAAGCTCCCGAAAAGTCGCTGAAGACTTCACTTTGAGCTCAATTTGTAGGTCACGGAAGTTTTTTTCAATACCTTTCTTGCGTTTTGATAAAAAATTGATTTGTTTACTTATTTATTTGAAAAAAAGTCCGGTTTTTACCGGTGTGATCAATTCATTTGATTTCTGGATAATGATTGGATTTTATTGAAATTCAAAAAGTACATTTGAAAACTAGACACTCTTAGCTTTAAAATGATGTGCATTGAAAAGCAATATATAGGATGATGAATTTTTAAATCGCGCTTGTTCCACAGATTGCACAGAGCTCCGAAAACGGCTGAAAAATGTGAATAAACAAATCAATTTTTTATCAAAACGCAAGAAAGATATTCAAATTTCTGAGATCATTTAAGACCTCAAAGGGTTCCATAATAAAAAAATTGGGATAAAAGACAATTTTTATAAAAAGATATGAACAAATTAATGAAATAGTCTCAAAATCTTGTGGAAAAAAACTTTGACCACCTTTTAAATATTTTTGTCAAGTACGAACGAGCTGCAAGTCAAATGGGATGTTAGCTACGGGTCTTCCCATTGCGATGAATTTTGAATCATCGGGAAATGTCAATTTTTTGCCGAGTTATGGAACAATTCGTCCGCCCGCTTACAAGTTAATGCATAGACAGCAGAATTCCTACAGACAGAGCAGCAGCTGAGATGAGAAGACAATAGGACGATCTTCATTTTTTTAATGAAAAAAAAATTCTCTAATTCGCATATTGAGAGATATTAGCGAAAAACTCAATCGCGTTAAGTTTTTTCTCGTTTAAGAACACCTGCCGTTACCTACAAATTGAGCTCAAAGTGAAGTCTTTTCAGGAGCTTTGTGCCCCAATTTACTGGACTATTGTCAATACCATGTACCATTCATATCTAGATACTCACAATGGTTAACAATTGAAAATCTCCAATACTCCTTGAAAGTTCATTATAAGACACCTAAAAGAGGAAAATTAACCAATAAATGGCCAAAGTCAGCTAGCACAAATTCAACAAATAATTCAGAAATTTAAGAAGAAAATGAGTACCTACCCTTGAAAAATACTGAAATTTGGTAAGAAAATATCGAAACTTTGTACGAGTGTATATCTATATCAATTTAAACAATGAATTAACTTCATATGAACATAAAGTTACAAAAAATGCATGATGAAAATCTAGGACTTTACTTAGAACTTCTGAATAAATCTGATTCTAGTGTTGAAGTTGAATATAAAATATATAGAACAAAGATTTGTTTTTTCGAAGAATCTTATTCTTATGGGAGCCAGCAGCCTACACAGATTTGAGGAATTTTATTTTTTAGCAGCTTAGAAAAATGGCATTTTCATGATTAACCTTCGGGATTTAGATGATTGGTGAGACAACTGTTGAATTTCTCAAGTAATTTCTATTTGAAGTTGAGTATTCATTATATTACCAGACTACAGAAATTACGATGGTTTAATGACTACCTAGGAACTAAGCTGAAGAAAAATATTCCTATTCAATGGACATGTAGAGGATATAACTGATTAGGATTTTATAACGAAAACTAAGCAAAGACGTGAGTGGAACTAAGTTATCTGGAAAACCAAATGACGTAGCTCATACTAAATTAGGAAAGAATATATTTATATCTTTGATTGATAGGAGTAAAATATAAAATGAAGCCTTCCATGTCATTTTCTAAGTTGCATTTTGTGTTATATGTAACTTTTTAGATTGTATAAGTTTAGCGAGAAGTTAACGGTTATTCCTCTTTCATTTTTCCCATCCCCTTTTTCAGCCCTACTATTAATGCTTTTCTGCATTAATTAATGCATATTTTTCAATATTCAATTGATCCAAAATTTCTTAATTGGTTGATGTTTACTTTGCATTAATCCATAATAATGGTCACTAATATCAGTATTTTTTTATGAAACGTTGCTGATTGGAATCATTGTCCGCTGCTGAGCATCGATATTACGTCCTCGTACATTGAGTGATAATTTAAAAGCATTGTGCTGATGATTTCGAGCATCGGAGCAATCCGAGCAATCATTGGTTGAATGTTTTTTTTAATATTACATACGTTTTTCGTTGTGTAGGTAAATTCTTAAAAGGATGTGGGGAAGACATTGAATTCACTAAAACCGGTGAACTATGCCAGATTTCTATAACTCTTCTCGCTGTTCACGTACAAAAGACGTCACCTTATATTATTGTATGAATAACTGTATCTATCCGTATAATGTCACCGAAAAACAAATTATTTGCATCAAGTATATGAGGAATATAATATATTTTATAACCCACAAAACTCATTGAGAAGCTTGTGCAATTGTCCTTATCTAACCCTTGCTCCGCTACGTTGAAATTTTCATGGTTGTATCCTTTATACATGCAAATCACAGAGTTATATCTGAATGTATATCATTTAATTCAGAACAATGGCATTATTGCGAGAGATTCGAGTGCCTGTCCAGAGGCGATGGTCCGTTTTATTTAATTAATTATTCTTCAATTAACAGTTTCATATCACCTACCGGCCATTTTCATTACATTCAGGGTGACAGCCCGTTCTTGAATACAAAGCTTCTCCATTAAACTAAAATGGCGTCAGAGATACTAACCGATGATAACAGTTACATGTGGAGATCACAAGACAGCATTGTAAAGGTGAATTTGAGAATGAAATTAACTGAATGACCCGACCAGGAGCACTGGATTTTCTCGTTAATTTAATATATGTTATCTAGATTGGTTCAGTATACGGGGTGTACCAATCTTACCACAAACTTCGGTACATGGGTTATTTTAAGAGATATCAATAAGTATTATCAACAAAAATAGTAGATGTGTTGAAGGTCCATATTTTGAAATTATATCGAACTATACAGAGTGCTGTATAACTCGGTTACAAGCCAAACATATGATTTTTAAAATGGGAACCCCTGTATATTATACCGAATTCGTATTGGTTACGTTTTTTGGAAACTTTTGATATCAGGTTCTGCCACGTTATACAGTCATTCAAAAGATATGGACACGTTTATGTAAAAATCGTAGGAAAATCAACGCTCATCTGTAGCTTGTTGCACGTTGAAGAAAAAAAATGCATTTTGCCAAACAGAGTTACGTAACATGATGTAATATCTTCGTATCCTATTAAATTTCAAACATATTTTTTGTTACATACAACGTTTATTGCTTTCACATAATATGTCAATAGTAATAGTTTACGATAAATATTACGAAATAACTGTGTTTTCATAAACTTTGGGTATAGGAAATGCTCGACAAAAATTGAAGTTACATAATCGAAGATTCTATTTTTGCTATAAAATACAGGGAGTTCCATTTGAAATAAGAAAGAAAATGACAGGTTCGAGTTTCCGTTCACCCTGTATACAAGAAAGAATATAATTGAAATTTAATAGGATACGGAGATATTGCATCATGTTACGAAACTCTGTTTGGCAAAATGAATTTTTTTTCTTCAACGTACAACAAGCTACAGAGTGTTGATTTTCCTACGATTTTCACATAAACGTGTCCATATCTTTTAAAGGACTCTGTATAACGTGGCAAAACCTGAAATCAAAAGCTTCAAAAAAATGTAACCAATCCGAATTCAGTATAATATACAGGGGTTCCCATATAAAAAATCATATGTTTGGTTTGTAACGGAGTTATGCAGCACTCTGTATAGTTTGGTATAATTTCAAAATATGGACCTTCAACACATCTTATATTTTTGTTGATAACATTTTTTGATATCTCTCAAAATAACCCATATACCGAAGTTTGTCGTAAGATTGGTACACCCTGTATATATGGGAGAAAATAATTTGATGACTGTAAGTTTCCCAATATTTTTGAGTAAGTTTTATGTTCCCTTTTTGATTGCCAAAGTAGTCAGAGTGGGCCAATAGGTGTGCAGTGCGATATAAAATTGCCCGTATCTATTCAACTGTTTATTTCCCGTGTGATTTTTTGGGTTGTTAATTAAAAACACTTATTCTATATCACTTATGATTTTAATTCAACTATTTTGTATTATTACAATATTACTATACAGTATTATTACAGAATCCTGTAATATTGTCGTATTTAAAAAAGCACGTTGCCAATAGATATCACAGAATAATATTTATTCTAATGCTTTATAAGCTTTGAAAAATATTTTCCAAAAACAGTGACCGTTCAACTTAGAAGCAACAACTACCATAGATAAAATAACTACTTCCCGGGCTAGGGGCACCAACAGATATTGAATTACACTTCAAAGTCAAACGAGGTTGGTATGTCTACAAGATATTTAACACCAACCATTTTGGTTTGCAATTAGAAGGGACAACATAACTTGTAGACCTGTTTCGGCGTATTTGCGTCTCATCAGTACAAGGTATATGTTCTCCGTCCGCGAGCTAAGAGCCTAAACACGGACTGAGGATACACCAAAATCACAATCAATACATGTCTTCCAGTAACGGAAGTGTAAAAGTGGTGACAGTAGCGACATCTTCACCTCCAACCGCAAGCCAAAATTCGAGAATTCTGACGACGAACCATGTGGGTTCGAAACAATAAAGTATTATTACAGTTTCCTGTCATATTGTTATATTTAATAAAGCGCGTCACCAATGGATATCGCAAAATAATAATTATTCTAGCTCTTCATAAGTTTTGAACAATATTTTCCAAAGACAGTGACCGTTTAACTAAGAAGCAACAACTACTTCCCGGGCTATATGCTCAGACGGGTATTGAATTACACTTTAAAGTCAAACGGAGTTGGTATATCAACAAGATATTTAACACCAACCGTTCTGGTTTGCAATTAGAACGGATAACATAACTTGTACACAATTTTCTTTATCATCTTGAAAAAAAAAGAACAAGAATATCTGCGCAGATTTTTGAGATTTTTTATGATAAAAAACCTGAAATTCAAACACAATGAAATTTTATTTTATTCTGAGTTTCCGAAACACTTAATCAAATTCTGGCATAGGGAAAATTATTGTTCGAAACTTTAAACGGAAGACAACAAAAACAAACAAAGTAATGGGATGTGACTCCGGAAGTTAAGTCATGAATCCAGTAAAAAATGTTAAAGATGAATGCAGTTCAACTTTCAAATATTATAAAATCGAGTTAACACATCTGCTGATTCTCTTATGCAGAGTAGCAAAAACTAACAGCAATCAGTATTTCCACTTATATCCTAAACTGCCCAGTAGAAGTAACCTATTGAATGTAGATCATAGCAAAATACAAGAGGGAATTCTCACACGTTTAAAAGTGAATCATGGACGTTTTTGGGCTCACCTCCACAAAATTTCCAACACACCTTCCTGTACTTGCCAGCCAAGTATGCTAGGGTAGGGATTTCAAGGTGGGGTGACGACGAGTTTTTTGGTTGGTTTGGGTGGTAGGCATTTCCTTGGGGTGAGTCCAACACTGGCTAGGACACATTCGAACATAAGTTTCCCATATCGGCCCGAAAACAAAGCCATTGCAGTGCTTCTTTTTGATGGTCGGTTATGACCTGCGAGAGGATCGATTCCCCCATTCGGGTAGTAAATGTCACACTCTTTTCTCCTCATTTTCGGTGTATTTGCAGTCAGGCTTCCCCAAAGCCATATCGGTGCTGACATTACTTTTTGCCATGACTTTGTGAAGTCTTGCCGCAGCAGATGTTGTGTCTATGTCCTCACAGAATTTCCTCGAGCTATTTCTTTTGGCTTCACTAATTTCCGTGTAGTGAGTGTCATTCTAAATATTCCGACGATTTATAAAAAATTGCACTTTTCATGTCGAAAATGTGTATTTCAGTGATTATTTCACTCAATACAAAATACGCGCCTTCGATTGGTTTAAATATGAGGATTGATATCTGAAAACACCATGTTTTCGATTTTGTATTTCGGCACCTGATTGGATACATGCAATTTTTTTATCTGTGTGCTTCGCGTTGTCATTAGTTGTATTATTCGATATTAAAAATCTAGTGACTGACAGAAAATGTCAAATTATTAAAGAAACGTCAGAATCATGTTATCAAGAATTAATCTTAACAAATACGACTCGTGTAATTAATGATTATCCAAAATTTCTTCTCTTTTTCGAAACAAATTATTGTTTTAAGAAACCACACTCACGCTCACGCGCTCGTGCTGTTTCCAAACAACAATTTGTTTCACAAAATCGAAGAAATTTGTATTTCGATAATCATTAACACACTTGATGTATTATTATCGATAATTTTTTACTGAATATAGTAACCATTACTTGATTTCAAGTCATGTGTCAAATTTCATTCAATCACCGCTGTATTACAGCGATTATTT
>CAJUYH010001918.1:23982-44286 GCA_910591685.1 Galerucella tenella
CTAGTGACTGACAGAAAATGTCAAATTATTAAAGAAACGTCAGAATCCTCATATCAAGAAATAATCTTGACAAACACAACTCGTGTAATTAATGATTATCGAAAATTTCTTCTCTTGTTCGAAACAAATTGTGGTTTTAGGAAACCACACTCGCGCTTACGCGCTCGTGCTGTTTCCATAAACAATTTGTTTCTTAAAATCGAAGAAATTTGTATTTCGATAATCATTAACACACTTGTTGTATTATTATCGATAATACACTACATGTGGTGTTTTCAGTTGGGTGTTTATTTTTTATTAAAAATTAATTAAACGTCAAACTGACAACTGGATTAAAAATGTCGCGAAGATTTGGTATTGCATCTAACGATTCAATTAATTTACCAATTGTACTTTTCAAAACTGTAGTTTTGAATAAAAATGAATAATATTTGTTTGATTATAACTAATAAATTATTAAACGTCATCAGATTGACAATCAATTTTTTGATATCTACAAAATAATAAATTATCTTATCGAATACTCCTCGGGTCTTGATAAATACTCAAAATTTTGTCGTAGATAATCCTTCAAGCGTGTTGCTCAAAGATAATAGCAAGCAACACGCTTTCAGCATTCTCTATGACAAAATTACCTCGGTATTATCAAGACCCTAGGGGTATTACTACTGATAAGTAGTTCAAAATTATTTTATAAATTGATGATTTCAGTGGTTCTTTCAATTATTATTTTTTTTTCATCTAATGGCATTCATTATTTTCTCTTCCCAAATATAACTCGTTGGAGCCATCAGAAGATTGAACTCGGTCTATTATCGATAATGATCATAACATTAGTTATAGGGCCACGACCTTTGGACAGCTTAGTGAGCGTCGTTCCAGCTGCCACAACCTCTAACGCCCAGTCTTAGCGGCTGGCTTTTCTGCTGAACTAAAAAATATCTCGTTTACCGCCGTCGAAACGGTTTAGATATGCGCTAAGCTGGTGTTGCGGAAATTAAGCGCAGCTCGCATCTGTTGAGTGTGAGCCTCTTTCTACTTAGTTCAGCAGCTCTGTCACTTAGAAGGCGCCTATTAACACGAAGCACTATCCATAATAATTATTTATGTTGCTTCGTCCGTTTTTGGCAAATTTGGAGTTAACGACGCCAGAAACAACTGTTTAAAATGGTAGGCGTATGATAAGCTCAACAAAATCTTCAATTCTTATTTTTATTTTCAGTATGGTTATTCAACGCAAAGAATTATTGTAAACAATGATTTCGTTTGTTAATTAGATAAAATTGTTTATAAAATGACTAGACAATAATTTGATCAACTGTAGATAAAAAAATATCACTAAAATATACTTGTAATATAATTGGTTCAATATATTTACATTCTCATATTATACATAGCCAGCATATTTTTAGAATAGTCCAGTTAACTGAACCTTTTCATAATCAAATCAATTTCCTAGGCAATGGCTATTCAGTAGCTTCACCTGAACAGGTTTCTGGTAGTTTGGTCAGTGGTTAAACAGATTGTTACGTGCTTTCTGCGAGTTTCTAACCTGACATATTTTATTCTCGCCACTTTCGCCGTCAAAAATACGCTTTAAAAAGATTTCCGAACCATCTTGCGATGAGCGTAGTAATCCAATAAATTTACCGAGAGACAATTTCCCATGATTCATGTCGTGTCCTTTATTTTGAATGAGTAGCTTCTGCGTTCGAACGTTACACGCGTTTTGAACCGGCAAAACTTATTCCCACACTACCACGAGGTATAGTAAGTACCGCGTTTCTTTTATTATGGTACACCCAGTAAATCTTATCCACTATTAAAATGTGGAGTATGTACTCCATCGCTTCGCTCTCTATTATGGACCAGGTAATGCGATTTCATGGTCTTCAGTACCGATAGAAATGGCACAGATGGAAAACTCTCCCCGATCATCAACGATGTGATTTTTAGCTTCGTTATAATCTTCTCCTCCCTCGATGAGATTACAAGTTTTGTCTAGAAGTGTCTCCGTTTCTTTCTCCTAATCGCTATCTTGTGATGGAAGCTGCGAATTATTGCAGACACAATTTCAATTTGTACCTATAACAGGACACTTAAATCCAGCTGGTTTGCCATCCATCCATCCAATTTTCAACATAGTTTCTGGATCAAGTTGCTCAATTATTCTTTTTGTTATCCGCAACACTCTGCTTCTTCATCTTCATACAACTGCTGAACCTGATGATATGTTCGGTGCAAAAGTTGTCGTGTCTGCGGTTTTGTCGGTGATGCAATATTCAATTTATTTTGATGCTGATTTAGTGAAACATGCCTATCTATGATTGCTTAACGACTTTTCACTCCACTGTAACCGTACATGGCAAGAATGATGCATTCTCTAGCTTGAGCAATTATTTCGGGATCAGCTGAAGAGCTCATTCAAAAAAGAAGAAAGAACAGACCAATATTCTATCGATGAAAATGTATTGGTACCTGAACAACATTCCACTCTGTCTTTGTACTCCCGTACAAACAAATTCTCAAGCCCGTATTGACGTATGGCTTATGTGTTCTGAATTTCTGTGCAATTCGTAAGTCTGTGGACTGTGGATGGAGGTTTCTTCTTCCATGACACAGAATCTAAATTCATTTTCCTTTAACCTGTTAAAACCCTCAGTGCAGATGTCAAAGCATTGACTGTAGTTACTTATATGAGAATCTAAAAAATTAACTCCATCTACTGCACTATTAGTCAACAAAATACGAAAAGTAACAGCTTAGTGAAATTGAATCTGAAATGCAGTGTTCAATACTTGACTTGAACGGTTGTGCTTAATGTTAATTTTTGGGTATCAGTGAAAATGAGTTCTGTGTTACTTTTGGCGTACAAAGACTGTAATAAAACTCCTTCGTGGTACTTGAGCATACTAGCGTTCAATTTTGAATACTCCTTCTGTAAAAATGGAATCGTTGTCCAAAAAAATACAGACAGCCCCACGGAAATAACTTTTTTGGATTATACTGACGTTTCCAAACAACAAATGGACCTCTACATTAACCACATTTTACCATCTAAAGGATGGAGTAAAGAATCTTATGATGTCTTAACAAAAAATTCTCAACATTTTGCGAACATTCTATTGGAACTCTTAGGTATTGATGAACCCTTACCCAATTATATTGAAAATTCAATGGAAAACGCTTCATCTAAAACAGCTTTAGCAACTTCTCGTTTGAATAACTCATATAGGCATAGAAGATTAAACAATATTCCGTTGAATTCATCTCAAATTATATCGAGAAAAGGATCATTATTTCGAAACAATATTCAAATGAGAAGCTACTTCGATATTAATCCTGCCACATTAGTTTCTAACAGTTTATTAAGTCGTCAACATTATTTAACACAACTTCAGAAAAACAATAATGTGCAGCTTCGATGGCCAATTCAAAATAATAATTGCAGATATTCTTGTTCTCAAAATTATCAGCATGTAAGTCAAGCGCATTTGAATAGATCGTTTTTCTTCAATAATCCCAGTCTACCTTCCCAAATCGGCTTATGGAGAATAGATTCCAGTTCATCTGAATTTAATAAAGTTTCTCCATATCCTCAAAGCAGATCAACTTTTTTGTAATGATAATCGGAAATAAATGTATGTTGTTTTCAATTATGTTTTATTGTTTGTGTATGGATGTTAATGCATTTGTTTGTTGTTTCTCATTTATAATTATTGAACGATTTATGTGAAATTTAATAGTCTAATGGAGGAGTTGACTTCCTGCGTATATTAGTTAAGAGTCTACCAAAAAAATGACTGATTGGCATATAGAAAAAGGAGTATTTTGGATTATTCCTGCCAAAAAATTACAATTTAGCTTGTTTTCTTTATACTCACTAAATCGGAAACAATTTGTGGTATGTAGTGGTCACAAGTCCAAACAATACTTATTTATGTCTTGGGTACCTCAAGGTTCTAATCTGGGACCTTTGATATTCAACATATTAATTAATAATGCCTTGGATGTATTGTATTTTGATGTATTGTTATAGACTGATGATATGGAGATATTTCATAGAATTGTTGAAAAGAATGATTGTCACATATTACCTACTTGGAACGAAGTTGCATAAATTCAGCAAAGTGTGTGGCAATGTTCTCTCAAGTCTGATCCCATTACATATATGATTGGACAAAATGTGCAAAAGATACCAGTCATAGTAAAAGATATGGTGGTAGTTTTTGAGGGAAAGCTTCCTTTTATCTACGGTTTTATTGCAAGATACGTGATTTTAACGATATTACAGTATTAAAAAGTTTATATTATTTATTTGTTCGTTCTAGGCTGGAATATAAGTCGATAATACAGTATCTATAATACAGTATCCCATATATTATTTGCCTATTAACAGCATTGAATCTGTGCAATGAAGATTTTGGAAACATCTTAAAAAATATACTATTTATTGAAAATCAGGTATGAAATCTATTGATTCATACAAATCAACAAAAAAAATCTTCTCGGTTTCCAATGAGCATAAAATAAAATATATATAGTAGGCAGAACTCCTTTTAAGAGGGAGTTTCCATGACTACCACCTGTCACAACTTCGAAATGCATCATTAGAGAACCCAAAATAATCGTCTTAAAGGTGCGCTTGCGGTTAAAGGGAGTAAGTGGGAAAGTGGAAATTTAAATGAAATACCTCTCAATATTCTTGAAATAAAAGCGGAACATGAATCAATCAATTTCAATCTTATGTTGATATTTTTACAGAATTGTGTTTTTTGCAATACAATTTGTGGATGTCAGCACTATTCATTTTAATAGTACCTACTGCGTGGTCTGGTGGATTATAATTTCTAGTATTAGCTTTTCAAAATGCATGGAAATATTCAAATCATGTGCTGATCCTTTTGATAATTAACTGTGATTTTAACTGCCTTTTCCCCAATTTGTTAATTTGTTGGTAAATAGATAGCAAGAAAACGGCCACCTTAAAATGATTTTAGATAATTTTCATTTTTGGACCGATGTTTATGATTTGCTGAAAGATTATATGAAATTCATCCTAAGATACCATCAATAATATTTCAGAAGGCTGGATTTACACACATTGAACCGAGAAAAAACGATGGAACAAAAATTCAACACTATGGGGAAATAGACAGCTCCTGGATGTTACAATAAACCATTTATATGCAAGTTTGGTTCATTTCCTAAGGATTGTTTTTTCATTCATTTGAATAAATGGAATCAATCCATGTTAAGGCTTTTGATATTGTGTTGTCATGAAACCAAGTTTTGTTTAAAAAATGAAAAATATAGATGTCAGATTTGATATATGTCATATAGGTAGAAAATAAAACCATATAAAAAACCAATCTCGAAAATATTAATCCTTTCGAAAGTATTAATCCCGAGACGGGAAACTACAACCTAAACATTTGGTCCTTCGAACCAGGATTAGTTGCTGAAGATTCAGCAATTGATATTTAACCGAACCTACCGTGAAACATTGGTGCAGACGGAAATTACCGAGCTGGTGTGCTGGAGAATTGGATGCAAGTTGGTGGCTACCTATTTCGTAAGTCTGTTCCATAATTTAGAGTGAATTTTGTATCGTATAGCGATTTCTCGAGATACGAAAGAGAAAAACAAACTCGAATGTATTGCTCTAAAGGTTTTTGTTGATAAATCGAAAGTTAGGTCAACAACTCGAAAGTATAAAGGTATAAACATATCATTCAATTGGGTCCGTTGAATTATAGAGCAACACGAATTTTTGACTGATTTTGCGAAAAATCGATAGTACTCACCTATTTTGAGAATAATCCGTCAAAAAATTTGCGGGTTATACATATTTTGCTGAGAAAAATCCAAAAAAAGAATTTTTTTCGCCACTTGAACCATCACTTTTGGACTGAATATTTCATACAAACAACCGTTTAAACGTATCACACTGAACGGGAAAGTGATGAACAACATGTTTTCTCGCTAATAATAACAACATTCCAGTTAGTTTCTTCATAATATTGTTTAAATTACCACTTTTATAAATATATATTTGACAGGCTACAAATTTGTATGAAAACAATTAAATCCAATGACAAATGACATAGAAGCTCTAGCGTAATGTGTGACATGGTTGCCAGCTGTAAACGATTACGTGAGAATCATGATATTTTCAAAATATTAATTAATTATTGCATTCGAATTTCATCTTAGAAAGTATTGGATGAGAGGGATGAATGCATTGTAATGCACATCAATCTATTCAAGAAGAGGAAAAAAATATAATAATTGGATCCACCCCTTCTAGAATAACTTAATGTGGATTACAAATAATTGGAGGCATTTGCTTTACCCTCAAGATATTCAAGAAGGGGAAGGGAATATAATAATTGGATTCACCCTTCCCCTTCTTGAATAACTTAATGTGGATTACAAAGTATTGGATATCTTTTGAGGTCAAGGCAAATGCCTTGCCCTCAAAAGATATTCCAGAAGGGAAAGGGAATATAATAATTGGATTCACCCTTCCCCTTCTAGAATAATTAAGTTATTCGAGAAGGGGAAGGGAATTATTATATTCCCTTTCCCTTCTGGAATAACTTGATGTGGATTACAAAGTATTGGATATTTTTTGAGGGGAAGGCTGAATACAATGATTTTATATTTGTTTCCCCTTCTTCAAATACGCAATATAAGGATATCATCATATATAAAATGTGTTTAAAATTTCATTTATGTTCTTGGGTTTGTCTTGAATGAATCTAACTAAAAATATAGTCTGATACAATATTTAATTTCGTATCTTAATAGTCATGTAGCATGATTGTCGAGTAGTCAATTACAGCTGACAACCACGCTACAAACTATTGTATTTTGTTCTATGTTTTGTAGGTTGCATATGCAGTGTATGCGATTATTATTGAAATTATTTATATCCAAACTGGTTGCCTGTCAAATATATATTTATAAAAGTGGTAATTTAAACAATATTATGAAGAATCTAACTGGATTTTTTTCATAGATAGCGAGAACACATGTTGTTGATCACTTTCATGTACAGAGCAATACATTTAAACTGTTTTTTGTATGAAATATCATGCCAAAAATTGATGGCTCAAGTGGCGAAAAAAAATCTTTTTTTGGATTTTTCTTTGTAAATTGTGTATAACCCGCAAATTTTTTGACGGATTATTCTCAAAATAGGTGAGTACTATCGATTTTTCGCAAAATCAGTCAAAAATTTGTGTTTCCCTATAGTTCAACGGACCCCATTCAATTTTGTTAATTGTAAAAAGGAAGTTTTTTAAGGTATATATTCAAGAGTAACGCAATTTTTGGGGATTGAGATCTACAAATTCAAAAGTGTTGAGATTTTTTTTCTTCTTAACCAATAACCGATTACGAAAGTTGTTGATTTTTTCAATAAGCGTATTCTTAACTTCATTTAATTAATTTAAATTGAAAATGGCTCCGAAAGGTTTAGGAAGGCTATTCATGAAACGAAAATCTCTAAATTTTAAACTAAATAATTTTGCAAGATATGTAGAGAATTTCAAAACAGATTTGGCGAGTAATTCAGACTCTAATTCAAAGGAAGAAAAAATTACAGAACTAGAAATGAGGTTGGAAATGCAGGTATCAATTATTAACGAATTTGAACTCATACAATGTGAAATAGAAAGTATTACGGAATTAGCAGAACCAGAACAGTTAGCGGAACGAGAAGCCTTTGAAAAAACATATTTCAGTGCATGTGCTATGGCAAAAAATATAGTTTCTACATTTTATAAAGAAATGAACCAAAGTAATGGATCTGACAAATCAGTGAAAAGTAATACTAATGTGAGTAGATTCCATTCAGGTGGGCAATTAACCAATATTAAATTACCCCAGATTCAATTACCTAAATTCTCTGGTCAATATGAGAATTGGCTTTAGTTCCGCGACACATTTGATTCGCTCATACATTCTAATCAAGGTATAAATGAAATTCAAAAATATCATTATTTGAGAGCATCGTTAGAGGGTGGAGCCGCTCAAGTCATTCGCTCACTAGAATTTTCGGCAGCAAATTATACTGTAGCTTGGGAGACGTTAGTGAACAGATACAATAATAATAATTTATTAACTCATAACCATGTTAAATCTATTTTCAATATCCCAAATTTGAACCAAGAATCAGCTGGTGATTTACGAAGTATGTTGGACACATTGACAAAGCATTTGAGGTCATTGCAAGCTTTAAATCAACCTACAGAATATTGGGATACTCTTCTAATTTACATTATTAGCAATAAATTAGACAGGAATACAGCGCGAGAGTGGGAAGAGCACAAGGTTCAACTAGGAAATAAAAACAATGGATCTCCAAGCTTAGATGATCTAAAAATATTCATGAAAAACAAAGCTGATCTTCTAGAAACACTCATGTCAACTAAGGAAAGTAAAAATCTTAGAATAAAAACTAATGGTTATTTTCTTGAATCACAAATTTCAAAATCAAAAAATAGTCATGGCCAAAACAGTACTGCGGGCAATCCTAAAAATCGACCTAGTACTAGCTATAAAAAGGTTTTGTGTGACTATTGCAAAAAATCTAATCATTTTATTCAATCATGTCCTGAATTCTTAAACCTCTCCGTTGACCAAAAAATTGAATATATTGAAAAAGTTAAACTTTGCTTAGATTGCTTGCGCAGTAATCATACACTGAAATTCTGTTTCGCAGGTCCTTGCAAAAATTGCAAGCGAAGACATAATACACTTTTGTGTTTAGAACCTATACCAACTAATCAATTAGATCAACCAAATCATGAAACTTTTAATCAAGTTCAAAATCAGCCTACTGTTAGCTACAAAAGTACGGAGTTCAGTGGGGTAGGAGTGTTATTATCTACAGCGTTAGTATCTATTATTGATTGTAATGGAAAGAACCAAGTATGTAGGATTTTATTAGATTCAGCATCACAAAGTAATTTCATAACAAAAAATGCTTCTGAACGTTGAGGAATTCAAACTTCTGGAATTCATATTTCAGTTGTAGGAATCAACTTAGTTACTTCTATCATCAATGAATAGTGTACTGTTAAAATCCAATCGTTGAAAAACTCATTTGGAACAGATTTTATGTGTTTAGTAGTTCCAAAAATTAATGATTGCTTACCAAGTCAACCTTTAAACATATCTTAATGGATAATTCCAAAAAATGTTCAACTAGCCGATCCTGATTTTAACATATTTCAACCTATTGATATTTTGGTAGGTGCTGAACATTTTTATGATCTTTTTTGTGTAGGTCAAATTCGCTTAGGCAAAGGTTTACCTATGCTTCAAAAAACTGTTTTCGGTTGGGTGGTTTCAGGCCCTAGCAATGAACATTCCTCTTCCAACAACGTTCAGTGCAATTTCAATACATCTGCTGATGATGAATTGCATAACTTTATGCGAAAGTTTTGGGAAATAGAGGAACCGTTCCAGAAAAAACCACTATTGTCAGAGGAAGAGAAATTTTGTAAAGAAATATTCCAAAGCACTACCAAACGTAATTCTGGAGGTCACTTCATAGTACAAATTCCTCTTAAGGGTTCTCCATCATCTTTAGGCGAATCCAAGTCTATAGCTTTAAGGCGCTTACATTCTCTCGAAAGTCGTTTTCTAAAAAATCCAAAATTAAACTCTTTGTATGTTGATTTCCTAGATGAATATTCTCAATTAAATCATATGTCCGAAGTGATTATCCCAGAAAGCAAAACCAACATTGAATATTTTTTACCACATCATGGGGTCTTGAATGAAAAGAATCAAACCACTAAATTGAGAGTTGTATTTGATGGTTTCTGTCGAATTAGTTCAGGTCTCTCATTTAATGATATTCAATGTGTAGGACCGAAAATACAAGATGATCTTATTTCTGTACTTTTAAGATTCAGGCTACATCAAATAGTTTTCTGTGCGGATATAATTAAAATGTATCGACATATTCTAGTCCAACCTGATCAAAGGTCGTTGCAAAGAATTGTCTGGCGTCGAGTACCCACTGATGAAACTAAGGTTTTTGAACTTAATAGTGTCACATATGGAACTGCCTCTGCGCCGTGGTTAGCGATAAGATGTTTAAAACAATTATCATTAGAAAATTCTAAAAAGTTTCCTGAAGCATCGAAAGTTGTGGCTTCGGATTTTTACGTGGAGGACATCTTGACAGGTTCTGATTCAGTTCAAAGTGTACAAAAATTAATTGACGAAGTTCAAACTATTTTATCAGGTGGTGGTTTCTTGCTTCAAAAATGGGCTTCTAATAGTAAAGATATTTTACAGTATGTTCGAACCAAAAATCCCATGGCATTACAAAAACTTGGAGTTGGCGAAGGTATGAAAACTTTAAGATTGTACTGGGATAGTGAAAATGATAGTTTAAAATATAATATAGTGGCAAGTAAACGAGGTCAAACCGTAACCAAAAGGTCTGTTTTGTCAGACATTTCACAGATTTTCGACCCTTTAGGTCTCCTAGCTCCATGTATCATTGTAGGAAAAATTCTTTTGCAACAATTGTGGATGATAAAACTCAATTGGGATGAGTCATTACCTTCTGAATTATATACAAGGTGGGTTAATTTTAGGCAAAACTTAATAAATTTAAATGACTCATATACCTAGAAAACTGTCAAACCAAATTTGTGCTTATTGTTATCATTGTAACAGATTGCATAATAAATCAATTCACAAAAAAAAGAAGCCTATGGGGCGTGCATTTACCTTCGAAGCATTTCTAGTGCCGGGGAAGTTTATGTAAAACTTTTATGTGCAAAATCAAGGGTTGCACCTTTGAAATCATTAACCATTCCTCGACTGGAATTGTGTGGTGCACATCCTTTATGTCAACTAACTGATTTAATACGAACATCGCTAAGGCTCCAAATTAACAGGCAATTCTTCTGGAGTGATTCTGCAGTTGTATTATGTTGGATGGTGGCTATCAAAACCCGAGGCAGAATGGCCTCTCTCAGAAGTTAAGACTCCAGAAAATATACCAGAGCTTAGGAAACAAAAATTAAGTCTCATGGTATCAACGCCCACTGAATATTTTCCCTTTCACAAATTTTCCAAGTTCAATGCAATTCGAAGAACCATGGCTTATGTGCAAAGATTCATTTTTAACTGTCGAAATAAACCCTCTCTACGAAAGTATGGTGTATTGTCAGCATCAGAATTAAATTCTTCCAGTTTAACATTGGTTAGATTGTCCCAGATTGAGTGCTTCTTTGAGGAACGATATTTCCTTCAAAGAAATAAACCCATACCAAAGAAATCGCGTATTCTTAATTTAAATCCATTTCTGGATAGCGAAAATATTATTCGTGTAGGGGGACGAATACAAGCGTCATCTTTTCATATCGATAAAAAACATCCAATGCTACTTTCAGACAAACATCATTTAACCAAACTTATATTCGAACATGAACATCTCAAACTTTTTCATGTTGGTCCTCAGCTGCTGTTAGCTTCCATCAGAAATCGATTTTGGCCCCTATCTGGTCGTGATTTAGCCAGGAAAACTGTACATTCCTGCATGGACTGTTTTAGAGTAAAACCTTCACAAACTAATCCTATCATGGGAAACCTACCAAAATCTAGGCTGAGCCCTACATTACCTTTTACAGTAACCGGTGTAGACTATGCAGGACCCATCATGATAAAAGATCGTAAGGGACGCGGAGCAAAATCATGGAAAGCATATATATGCCTATTTATTTGCCTTTCTACAAAAGCGGTACACTTGGAATTGGTGGGTGACTTAACTTCAGAAGCATTTATTGCTACTTTTCGTAGATTTTGTGCAAGACGTGGTAAACCCTCTCAGATGCTTTCAGATAATGGCAGTAACTTTGTAGGAGCTCGATCTGAATTGCAAGAATTAGCCAAATTTCTCCTAAATAACCAAACCTCTCTTCAAGAAACTTTTAATGATTTAGGTGTTTCTTGGAAGTATATACCTGCATATTCACCTCATTTTGGAGGTATTTGGGAAGCGGGAATTAAATCGACAAAGTGTCATTTGAAACGTATAATGAAAAATGTAACTTTAACCTTTGAAGAGCTTACAACTTATCTCGCAGAAATCGAGGCGATATTAAATTCACGTCCTTTGACTCCATTGTCATCTGATCCTAGTGATCTTTCGGTGTTAACACCGTCCCACTTTCTCATCGGGCAGCCACTAACAACTATACCAGATCCAGATATTCGAAAAGTCCCAATTAATAGGTTATCTAGATACCAGCTGCTGCAACAAATGCAACAGCACTTTTGGCAACGATGGTCTCAAGAGTACATCAGCGAACTACATACTCGTACGAAGTGGAAAGCTGACCACCAAGGGCTGAAGCTGGGTGCTTTAGTTCTAATAAAAGAAGACAATTTGCCTCCTCTTAAATGGAAACTGGGCAAAATAACGGAGCTTCATCCTGGAAATGATGGTGTTGCAAGGGTAGCAAGTATTACCACTGCGAATGGGACAATCAAAAGAGCCTGGTCCAAGATTTGTGTACTACCTATTCCTGATAACGGGGACAATGTATAGGAAGAATGTTATTCTTGCTAATTAACAGACTACAATTATTAGTTTGAGCTGTTATTGTTTTACCCTGAGAATGATTCACCTTCTCAAGCGGGGGGATTATGTTAAGGCTTTTGATATTGTGTTGTCATGAAACCAAGTTTTGTTTAAAAAATTTAAAATATAGATGTCAGATTTGATATATGTCATATAGGTAGAAAATAAAACCATATAAAAAACCAATCTCGAAAATATTAATCCTTTCGAAAGTATTAATCCCGAGACGGGAAACTACAACCTAAACAATCCACAATTATGAATTTTTGGAATTTTGTTTCCATTATTTTTGTGTTCTTTAATATTTACTACTAGTCCGGTAGCCTATGACATGTGCAGGCCTCCTTATTATAAATGGAAGCCGTCTTCACCATCGAGTCTGGTGTAAAACACAAGTAGAATAAGGCTATAGGCATGATGACAGTCACTGAGAATCACTGAAACATTGATTTGATATAATTATATAAGATACAGAGATTCTCAAACACCAATCAGAAGAGAGTGAAGTCGTACTTTCGCAAATATTTATGATCCGAACATCTGTTTTAAATTTCCTTTGTTGTTTGTTGCACAGAGTACACCATCTAACAAGAGACGAAAGCTTTGTCGGTTCCTTTGAAGTTGGACTCGAACGGAAATACGTCGAGACTTTGACAGATAAACTACATAAAACACTGAGAAAAGTAACGCGAGTATTGATTCGAAGTAAGTGGTAAAATCATAGCTACACTAAGAAAAGTAGTAGTGTTGATAAACATCTCCCAATTCGGATTATAGAATATTTTCTTAACTACTAACATGAGAATACTTTATTATTCACCCTGGTTAATAATAAAATTATCTAGAAACTTATTCATTTTATGAAATAAATATCAAAAATGAATTCTAGAAAATGTCTTTAGATAATATAATGTAGAATTGATGAAAAATATGAAAATTGTTTGAAATATTAGTAAGGTTGACGTTTATTGAATACCGTTTCACCAACTTCAGTATCATTTCAGACAAATTCTTGACAAACGCCACGTCTCATTAGGTTGAATAAATTAAGTTGATTTAGGTTGAATAAATTACGAATAAAGATCTTTAAATTTGTTTTGTAAAGATTGTGAATAAAATATGGTATTTTACTCATGTTATTGATTCAAGTTGTTTGAGCATAACAACTTTGTGGAGTAAACTTTTCTTGAAGTTATTAATTATTTTTTGGTTTCATTAGTGTACTGAAACCATATTAGAAATCTGGTGGTTATGACTATAATATAAATAAAAAACATTTTTTTTTCAAATTATTTTAATTACATAAATAAAAATAAATAACATAATATTTATTATACAATAAAATGAATGTAATATCACAGAATACACCAACCAAACAAGAAGCGAAGCTTGTGATCATTTTTTTATATGCGCATGTCTGAAAGTCGCCAGATTTATAAGAATAAGAAAAAATCAAGAGCTGCAAAATGCAAATATAGTCCCAAACTATTCAAAAAATGTGTGACTATTTTCTAGATTTAGATTTATTATTACGTCGTTAAAATTTACATATCAAATACACAATATATAAACTTATAAGACTAGTCAAATAATAAGTACAAGTAATACTAAATATAAAATACAGATAATACAAAATACCAATAAAGATAATACAAAATACAATTTTTAAATAAAAATCCCGTAGTAAAATACAAATGTGTGATCTCCAAAAAAAAAATACTCTAAGACTTATTTATAATAATTGAGAAACTCAGCCACTGAGTAAAGTTCAATTAAAAACTTTTTTACATTGGATGTAAATGTCAATGTTGATGCTATCCTTTCCTATTATTGTTTTAATTTTATTATAATTATTATAACTTTATGCCTATGTAACCAGGTGAGTTCTGACCAATTTGTAGCCTTGAGAAGGCCCAGTGCATATCCATTTTTAACCTAGTATTACGAGAATGTAGCTCCTCATTCACCTCAAACTTATTTAAATTGTTATGAATGTAAAGAATTACTCTAAATATGTGTAGACTGAGCAATGTCAAAATTTGTGAGCAGACAAATAATTGTTTGCAACTAGTAGATGAATTAACCTTAAACATAGTTTTTATGACTTTCTTTTGTGTTACAAAAGCTTATCTAAATGAGCAGATGAACCCCAAAATATTAGTCCATATTGCAGTACTGACTGCACTAGACCAAAATATAATATCATCAATATACTAAATGAAACTGTATGTCTCAGATTTCTCATTATGTAACAGCATGTGCTTAATTTAGAACAAAGTACTTATATGTGTGATTCCCAAGTCAATTTAGGATCCAGTGTCATACCTAAAAATTCAATTGTGTCTGACGTTTGAATAGAATTACCATTGATGTTTAAATAAAGGTCATAATTAGGTGATCTGCACCTGCAGTATCCGTCGAAACATTTGGAGACAATTCTGCAGTATGCATCTTACTTGTCGATGGAACAACTAAATCTGAAATGTTTCAGTAGGTTATTAATATATAAGACAAAAATAATGTATCTAACATAATAAATAGTAGCATGCACACTTGATTTGGTTTCACGAATTTACTTCTGAAGTTGAATATGCCTAATAAATTTTAAATCAAACACAATTCAGTAATGTAAAGACAACAAATATTTACCTTCAAGTATTATAATTTTTTTTGATGGTTCTTCTGTTGAACTAAACTGGTCCTTGTGTTTGCTATGTGAAAAAACAGTAGGATTTGCATCCGGGATTAAAGTTTTTCTTATTCCACTTCTGTTAATAAGCTTTTCTTCAAAATGAAGCTCGCACAATCTATAATTTTTTTTTAGAATCTCAAGGTTTTTTTCAATCAGATTCTGTCTATTACTATTATTCAACCAAACTTCAGCTCTGAAAAAAAATGATGAAAACCAAAACATAATTTTTCACACAAACTGACAATTTCTCTACATACCTAACACGATCATTAGGAATTGAGAAAAAACTTAGTCCTTCGCTTGTTCTCGAGTTACAGCCGCGGTATATACAAAAAAATCCACCTTTGCGTGAAGCCATTGTGAGATTATATCAATAAATATGCACCAAACACAATATAATAAATATAATCCAAATTCACTAGAGAAACACTGTTCACTACTATAAAACACGTGGAATAAACTGGAATAAACTAGGGCAGTGACAACCAAACTGACAGGAACGAATGAACGGAAGTGTCGACCATGTGTCGACTTGACACTGACAGATAAACTACATATTTCACGCATGTGCACAGAAAATTGCGATCACGAAAACGGCTTTCATTCGCCTCTTGTTAGATCATGGAGCTAGTATTAAGAGGAGTCGCTACGCCTGTCATAAAAGTGGTATCGGTTTCGCCATTCTACTACCACGTCTCTGTCAACTTGACATTAGTATTGTTTTATGGATGTGAATTGGGTATTTTTGGATTTTCTTTTTGTTAGTGTCGTTTTTTTCTATTTTAATAATTGAACAGTAATGGTTTCTTGTGCTTCACGAAGTTGTACAAGTAGAGACAGTGTAAATACGAAAAAATCATCAGGAACAACATATCATAGGTTAGTAAACAATCGAAACAGGACTGTACTGGAATATATTTCTTTGTGCTTCAATAACTTGTATTTAACTTCATATTATATTTAATGTTTGTAGAGTTCTTAGAACTCATCAATAAGAGATATGTGGTTGAAATTTGTGAAAAGAGGTTCTTGACAGCCAACAAAATACAGTGTTTCTATATTATCAATTTCATCTTGTCAAAAGGACGATAATGTGCACTTTAACGAAGAAAACCACCTCTAATCAAAAAGCCGCTACGCTATACCTAGGTGAAAAAGAATTTCACTAGTGAATATATTTTTATTGATTGAAAATTTAAATAGTCCGGCTCTCCTGTCGACGCCATATTGCTAACATCACAATGTCACTCATGTGATACCACTTTCCTATTATAAGATAGTCGACTGTGTCATCTCCTCTTAATAGTAGCTCCATGTGTTAGATGGTGTACTCTGTGGTTTGTTGGCTTTGCTTGGTTCATATGTCAAGTGTTTGAAGTTTGACTCATAGAGAAATATAATCTGTCTATGGTTTGACATTGATGATTTTACCACAGGACATAGATCATAGATAACCTATCGACACAGATCTCCTAAAAATGGTATTTACGAATTGATGATGTCATAGATAGACGCCATTACTATTCTAGCGTTTTGGCGCATAATTAATTTGAAATGTGTTTTTCAAAGTTGAATTTTTCCTTTAAGAACTTTTTTTCTTATAGAAATAACATTTATTGTAGATAAAGTAATACGTGAGAACATCGTGGAGCAGTCATCATGCCTATTGCCCAAGATCCAAAGCAGCTGGGATAGGAGTGTACGGGCCAGAAAACAATTACTCTAAATGCTTGGGAAAAGCCGCAAGTATCTTTCAAGCGAAAATTCACGCCATAGCAAAGTGTGCCCAGCTCAATATGTATAAAAGATAAAGAAGACGGAGGATTATTCGTCAAACAGTCATTTAAGCACTGAACTCTTGTGTAATTCGTTCCAAAATGTGAGAATGCCACAGCAAACTCAATGAACTATTCGCAAACAATATACCTTACAAAGATTCTGCTTAGAGTCTACAACCCGTTGGTATCAAACGAATGCCTGAGTCAAAGTAAAACTACACTAAGAGTTTTAACATGAATCCTAACGACACATTATCGCCTGAATAAGCACCTGAAAAAGCTCAAAATAGTAGAAGAAAAATGTAGATTCTGTGATATGGAAAAACAGATGTCCATCCACATACTAGACAGTAATTCAGAATCGTAGGGTACAAGAGAGCACACCTAGGATATGACTGGATAGAACAGGGACATCTACCTAAGTTAAAGCCTGCAGATATTCTAAAATTTATCCGGGAAGTGGGACTGAGGAAGCTACTAGACTCTGGAGATTTTCCTCACCAATATAGTAGGAGTAAGGGGTCACAATAGATATTTTAGGTCTCAGTGAATGTCATCCCGATGTAGATACATACATAGATGTATGGTTTACGTTAGCTTTAGCGGTAGTATCGCATATCCCATGTATTGAAGGCAACCAGTCAAAGAAGTTTTGTTTCATCTTAATCACAATAACATTCTATTGAAACATGCAGTATATTGCTTTTATTTTGAAATTAACTTTTAAAAATAAATAACGACGCACTAAAGTACCTATTCATTTAAATTTTATTTCGATAAAAAACAATATACTATTTCAATTGTGTTGTTAAGGCAATTTATCCGTGGAAAAATTGCGTCTATTTGTTCAAATAATCAAACACTGCAACACGTTTCGAATACATTCGAATATTATTTGTTTTTTTTTTATCGCAGAATTGATATAACCAAACTTGTATTTTGTATTTCCGTATTTTATAATATTATTCATCACTCCACAAACAAAGCTCAATGAAATTCGTGCAGAAAATCAATCTAACCACAACAACAAAACTGTAACTTGAGATTTGTCATGAATCACTCCTGGCAAATATTGCCACTATGATTCCAGGCTACTTGGCGTCACTCACCCCGAGGTCAAACCAGTGCTCAAAGTATTTTTTAAATATTTTTATTGAACTTTATCGAATAAACCTATTTCATTTGTGATGTAAGTATTTTCTGAAAAAACCAATAGACCATTCCAGAACGTACACGACTTTGACAGGTGGGCCATATTGTTCTGGACGGTACATGTCATATTCTATTCAGTTTAGTTAGACTTTAATCAGTAATGCGTTTGAAAAATTATCTGGAATGCCATCGTTTTGTCGTGCTGTCAAGTGAGGAATGCGGGAAGCAAGGTATTTTTTTTTTATTTCCGGCTGTTTTAACCAAGCGAGGTAACTATCTAATTGAACCCTCTGTTCACCTGAATCTGCTGGCTCTGGATTTTGTTGGAATCACATAACTTCCATGTTGATTGCTGTTCTCGTCGTATGAAATTTTAATTTTAATTCAATTCAATTCAATTCACAGATAGTTCACTTCAATGTTTACCTACGTTTCTACGTGTAATTTGTATTTTTATTATTCAAATAACTGCCTCACAGGACATGCCAAAACACAGAAGGTTCAACTCCAGCAACATCCTGTAGATTTACAACCTAACCTAACTAAAAATGATGTGATTGTTGAAGTTACTGTCCAGGAACTTAATTATTTTTGGAAGTATTATCGTTACTGAGAAAAAAACTGTACTAACTGTATTAACTAACCTTAATAATAATATCTGTTATATTTCAGTTAATAAGTTTGTAAGTAAATGCCTGTGGACCCTGGCGTTCCCAATTCCTTCTATGCTCATGTCAATGCGCATTTCAGTATCGTTGTGGTATCCGGGAAGTAGTGGAAGTGTTGGGAACATTTTTTTATTGAGATTTGTACTCTCTTACTGTTCCTTTCCAATCGTTATTTTCAATAAAAGTGTCACAGAAAGCAGGACCATCTAGAATGCCTCCAGTTAACCAAAAATGTGAGGATTGGTGCTTAGAGCCGCTGCGTGATGATGATTGTATAATAAGCGATGACGACGGAAGCATCATTGGAAGTGACCATGGTACAGAGTCTGAATAATCTGAAATGAAAATGTGGGAGAAAATGAACTACGTATCTAAGGAAAATTTAAATCTACATTTTCTTTGGAGGCGGGAGAAGAAAAGTCCAAGTCGGTTAGTTCTAAAACTTTAAGTTTTATTTTACCAACCACTGGCTGGAGCACTAGTGGGTTCGGCAAAATTTCCCGTTGGGAGTAGAGTACTTCCGGCGTCGGTGATTAGCATAGCCGAATAAAAAGAAACTATAATGGAATAGCTTCAGCACCTTTCCTCATAAAGTACTTTTTGTTAGTCCAATATTTTTCAGAATATGATTTATTCGGAACTTGGATGATGACTTCGCCAATAAATCAGACAGTGGATGTTTCGAATCGATCGATGGCCATATTTTTATCAATACGTTTTCCATTGCTTTGGTAATTTCTTTACTGTACTATACTGCACTTACTTCCATTGGGGTTTTGGGTTTGCAAATCACAAATCCCGCAGTACCTATTTCAGTTATAGACAGGACGTTTGTTCTTGTTACTTTTTTAATCAAAAATTTATAGCGTCAGAAGTGTTATTATGCAAAATGTCAACCCTACTCACCCCCGTTTACCGTCGAAAGGAGAATCGATATAAAATATGTATACGTCTACCTAGCTTACCATTAATCAAAGGAGGGTTATTGAAAATTTATAGCACATTGATTTTGAATACACCCGAAATTAACCACTTGTAGTATGCATGGCATAATAAACGTTAGGATGCGAAGCTTTGTGCAGGGGCTTTACGAAATAGGAAAATGTTCAATTTATTTAATTCTAATTGGTTTTCCCACAGTCTATTGCATTTTTTATACAGTGTGTTGGGAAAAACGCTTGGCCTTGCCGAATTGTATTTTTGAATGCGCATTAAAAAAATTATGTAGGGTGTGTCATGTGACAGTGGTCAATACCAGCTTTTTTATTTTTGGATTCTTCATAAAATTTTAGGCATAAATCATGTACACTGTCCTATATTATCTATCTTCAACTGTTTAACTGCTTCGAAAGTGCTGAGTGTCTTAGGATTTATTACAAAAATTATTACTACTAA
>CAJUYH010001919.1:0-10989 GCA_910591685.1 Galerucella tenella
CACACTTCTAATGCACCAAGTATCCATAGTAGGATACATACATTACAGCACTAGACTGTAAAGTCACAGGTGACGTCGCTTGAAAACGGTAACCAGTTCATATGACCGGAATGTCACCCCTTGATTGTTAATAGCCCTCATTAATACTCTTGTTGGTTAAAAAACTATAGACGCACGCGAATTCCCGTCAGGATAACCACTCTAGTTGTGTCATAATTAGGGTAAGTTGAGCTGTCACTTGAGTTCCCGTCGGGGTGAAAACTGACCTGTTTAAAAGGTGTTTATTTGGGCAGGGATGAGTTGCGCGCAGCGGTCATTTTCTACCTGAATATAAGTAAGAACACCAAAATTAGGAGCCGAATTGCGCGCAACAAGATAAACACAAAATCGAGGAGATTGGAGAAATATAAAATAAATTAAATGGTGAAAGTATTTGTACATTTATTTCAGGAATAATAAGACATCCAACCTAACCCCGTCAGGGTAAACTATAAGGGCAGTCCCGATAACAGAACAGATTAAATAAAGTGGACGGCAATTCGAGTGTATTATATCGATCATTCAGGAACCTGACGGGAATTCGCGTGCACCGAAAACTATTAGTCATGCCAATATCGCAATGATGGGGACATTCAAACAAAATGCCTTTTCTCTGCATAAGACTGGAATAATTTCCGTCCTAGCTTTATAAATGATAAATATTTGTTTGGTTCAAATTACTCACTGTTAATATATACCAAAGGTGAGAGCAAAATTAAAATCAATAAATTTTAAAAACAATATTCAACAATATTTTTCAGCCAAAAATTGAACGCTATGCAGTTCAAACGTTGAATTCAATTTTATGTGAGGTCGCTCTATTCTACTAAGTGTTACTTTGATTATAGAAGATAGTAAGCCGTATATTTCCAATGAAGCGGAGAGAGGCTCATGAGATTCAAGCTAGACTAAAATGACATAGAGTCTGGAATGGTTTGCAGGGAATTACTGAGTTTCAATGCTCAATTACCCAAGAAATACTTTTTAATTAATTTCCCTTGTCGAAGTATTAACTCTTATGATAATACCGGATGTCGATTAAAAAAGGACGCAAACTGTATTGAATGATCCGATAATTGTACACATTTCGATCGACAAAATATACAGATCGGCCATAAAGTAACGCATGAAATCATCATTAGCTAAATGAAAAATATACTAGAAATTCCCAAAAATGGCCGATTTTCCATTTCAACCTAGTATTCGATTTTTCCTATAATCTCATATACAGGGTGAACCACCTTCGTGGGATGACGTCATTACAATTACAAGGTCAGCCCCTTTTATCCAATCCTCTAATTTCCCTTGCTGACCTGAATGAAAAAATATTTAATACGCAGCTTTAAATTGGTAGTGAGTAAGATAAAATGCGGAAGTTCCAGGTAACTTTCAAAATAATAAATAAGAAATAAGCGTAATAACCACATTAAATGGAAATACTGATTTAAAAAATGTATAAAACGCAGCTTCAAATTGGTGAAGAGTGAGAAAAACTGCGAACATTTCAAGTTACTTTCAAAATAATAAATAAAGAATGAACGTTATAACCACATTAAATGGAATTACACTTTACAGGTATGGTGAAGTCTTCTGTATCAAACATGTTTGAAAAGGTGAAATACCATCCTTGTGAAGTTGATCTCATATATGGTTTGGTTAAATATAACTTTGACCAAATTGCTAAAAAGCAAGGTTCTGCGAGCATGTGATGAAACTAAATATTAATTTCATTGATAACGTTCCATATTCCGACGAGGCAATGTTTTATTAGGTTAACCGGTAAAGCACTCGTTATTGGTCTGATAAAAATTCACACTGGATGCAAGAGTACCATATGCAAAGACTACAAAAAACCGTTATATGAAATGGTATTGTGATATGTACAATTATTGGTCCATATGTTTTTGAAATCCGGATGTCCTACAAAATACTGTGATATTCAGATATTCAAATACCCACTAATTTAACCGTAAAATCTGGTTACAAGAGGATGGCGCACCACCACATTTCGCAGTAACTGCGATTTTTAAACATAACTTTTTCACAACGGTGGATAGGAAGGAGGGAACCAGTGAAATGGTCCGCTAGATCATCTGATCTGATCCGATTAGCCCAGTTTGCAGCAGCGTGGTATACATTTTTTGAATCACCTGATCAAGGAAAATCCAGAAATTGGAAAAAGGGAGGTTAAAATTAAGAAAATTGAGATCACACGAAGGTAGTTTAACCTGTATATTAGTATATAATTTGGGAGAATACTTAGTGAATTGAAATTTACTTGTTTCGGGAATTTCCAATTTCATAATCTATTCAGCTAATAACGAATAACGCATTTATTCGATTGGGCTGTGCTCAACAGCTCAGGCACTTAAACAGAATCTTGGTATTCATGTTAACAAAGTACTTCCATCTCATGAGCTTTGTGTCTTCTACAGGGTGGTCGTAAGTAATGGACCGAAGTTGGATGGGAGATTTCTGGCCTAAAAATATAACGATTTAACGCAACTTCCTTCAATTATATATTGATGATAAAAAAAGTACAGGGTGGCAAAGTCGGTGTGTCAAAAATTTTTATTTTCAGTAAATTGGAAGTTTCTCGATACATAAACGTGAAAATTTGAAGAAAGTGGCTTTGGGGCCTGGGAAATCATAATGTGTTATCAATTACGATGTATTTTCTGGATGGCGCCACAAAAGCTTTGTAACTGGCATAACTTTACGATTTATTTATTTATCGCTAACGGTATCCCTCTATTTATTGAAAAATATCAATACTGCATCATTTTTGCGACAAAAAGACATACCTATCATTAGTCTGAAAGTTACTGGTTTACGAGATATTCGCATTTTTGAACCCCCTTCATAATTTTTATCTCATTTTACAAAAATAATAATGTTAGTAGGCACTGATGTCAGCAAATTTATTGTTAGCTATAATATAGCAAGGACATTGATAGCAGCGAATATATTCTCCGGTGTCATGCACTTTAAAGAATCACTCATTATCCCGCTATACAAGGAAGGAGACCCAAACACAATCACAAATTACCGCCCTATTTCACTGATAACACACATTTCCAAAATTTTCGAAAAGGCTTTGGAAAATCGTTTAGATTCTTTTCTAGAAAAATAAAATTTAATATCTTATAATCAATTTGGTTTTAGAGAGAAGAAATCTACCGAGTATGCGATATTAACCTTGATATCGAGAATAACCAAAGCTCCAAACGATAGTAACCCGTGTCTTTGCGTTTTTATAGATTATTCCAAAGCTTTTGACACGGTTCACCACAATTTACTTTTAAAATCGCTGGAAAACATAGGTATAAGAGGACAAAGTCTGAAGCTGTTCGAAAATTACTTATCAAATAGATACCAGCGAGTAAGACTCGGTGAAGTCGTCAGTGAGGCGAGATAAATTGAATTCGGAATACCACAAGGTACAGTCTTAGGCCCGATTATTTCCAATATTTATGTGAATGAATTATATTCTTTTGAAAGTGATGGATTCATTCTTGGTTTCGCTGATGATACAGCCATACTCTATACTGCTGACACTTGGGAAGCACTGAAGGACAAATCACAAAACGAGTTTAGTGAAATAAAATCTTTTCTGAATAGTAAATTACTCACAGTGAACTCAGAAAAAACGAACTACACCCCTTTCAGCTGTAACAGAGCTGGATTACCAATTTTCGATAACTTAACCGTAAGTATAAATGACAAGCCCTATCACATTTCACCGCTTAGTAAAATTAAATATCTAGGGGTCATCATTGATTCACATTTTAGGTGGGACTCTCAGATTGAATATATAATTAAAAAACTACAGATTATTTTATACAAATTCAAATACCTTAAAAACATATCACCAACCCACCTCCTAAAAACACTATACTACGCACTAGTGGAAAGCCATATCCGCTATGGAATACTGGGATGGGAAGCTGCAGCGAAAACGTACATACACCTTCTAGAAATATGTCAGAAACGATTTCTTAAACTCATTTTTTCTAAAGATCGACAGTACAACTCTTATCAACTGTACCTAGAAACAAATATTATGGACATCAGACAATTATACTTCTTTCACACTCTTATAAAATATCACACCACAAAACAAACAGCATTACTAGCTAACCATCCATACAATACAAGAAATCGAAATCAACACCTAGTTCCCTAGATGAAAACAGTAACAAAACGTTCCTCCAATTACTTGACACCAAAATTTTATAATAGTTTACCTGAACGAATAAAAACATCTATATATCCACCTCAATTCAAAAATGCATTGATGTATGAGTATTCATCCATGAGAATTCAAGACAATTAATTCATCGCCATTTTGATGCATAAATGTGATCTGAACAAATCATGATCTTGATAGGTTACAGTGTACTGCTTGCATAAACAAGAAGAAACTTGTTATTATTCTGTATTGTTGTGTATTTCTTTTTATTTCGGTTGTTATTCGGTTATTATTTATAAATTCACCATTTATTATTTATTAGTATATTATATTATCATTTGTATTTTTAGGAACTATTTATAAGTACACTTTTTTATGTGATGTATGTATTGTATGTAATAATTTTATCAAACTTTTTATATTTACGCGAAGCAAGTGGAACAGCACTTATCGGTCATTACCTTTATTCATTTTATTTTACTGTTAGATACTCCTTTACATTGTTATTTATTGAATAAAGATTATTATTAGTATTATTATCTAGTATTGTCCCAGTTGTATAAGTGTGTTCTACTCGAACATTGCTCGGTGACTATGAGTCTTCCAATTTTAGCCTAAGAATTGCCATCATTGCATTCGCCCTTACAAAAGCTACAAAGGAGGGAGTTTAATGATGGCTTCTATTGATGCCGTCCCTGTACTGTTCATTGCCCCGGTAAAACCAAGAGAAGCTTATCTTCAGATTGCAGTTAATATATTCACTGCAAAGGAAACCTCTTTTTCTTCACCAGACTTTTGTTCCATAGAGGATAGGTCGTATCAAAGTTGTGTATGGGCAGTGAACCACCCCAGGTCGTATTCCCTAGGTTTTTCTCATAACTCCTCTGCATTGCCCAAGAAACCCAGTTGTCCGGGTAGTAATTTTTTCCAAGTGTGTTTTCCAAATCAGTTTGGAAGCAACATTGGAATTCTACCCTGCTGGAGAATACTTTTATTCGTGGAAGCAACTAGTTTCGTTTTCTTGGGATTAGCTGAAAGCTCCTCTTTGCGGCACCATTCCTCTACATTCGTAGTGCTTTTAGAAGGACATCCATAATTATCTCTGGGAAATTCCTATTGGTGACAATCACTATGTTATCCGGCAAGCCATGCGTCCATTTGCTCCGATTATTCAGCCTTTAGTCTGAAGCATATGTTATTTCACGCAGTGTCACAAGCGTTAATTGAATATTGTTGTTTTTTCTCTATTGAACGGTCAATGTCTTTAAAAAATATTTTTCAAAAACTCATAAAGCGTCAGAATAATTATTATTCTGCGATATCTATAGATATTTTCCATTTAAAAGTCACTAGTGCTTTTCTTCCAATGTAGAGGTTTTATCACTAATAGTAACAGCATCGCATTATAAGTTTGTTGTTGAAAGCGTACGAAAAAGTGTGCTGCGACCGATAGCAAGTTTGTCCATTTCACAAACAAAAATACCAGACTCGGTAACCTTAGAATAATGACATTTTTTCCAGTGGTTTTTCTTATTGTTCATTAAACCAATGAAGCGGAGTGAATAACGTCTACAGCGCAAATAAAATTCCATCAGATAATAAGTGCAGGAATTTCGTGTGTGATTTTAATCTCCCATTCTGTTCTCGTCTGCGGCTTCCCTATCTCCAGTTGACTCTCGACCTGAGCCATTATTCCTTTCAATCGAATATCCCAGCGATCATGTCAACCCGTCTGTTGCCAATGGTGCGCACTACTTCGGTATTTTAAAATTTGCATCAGAGGTAAATTAGTACGTTTGTAGCTTGGTGAAATTGGGTGTTACAGTAAAAGGTAGTAGTGAAATGGACACCTGATTTAAATAAAAAAACTGTAGATAAATTGGATTGGATAGATCTATGTGAAGTTCACTGTCTAAAACGAAAAAAGGTTGCCAGAATATATTTTGTGTAACGGTACGGCAATTGAAGGGAATGTGAGAGGTTGAGATACAGTGGTGAATATGGAAAAAATATGAAAAAAAGCAAATTTAGAACGGTGTCGGCTGTAGTAGTAGTTAAGTTGGGAATTCATTCATTTTCTCACGAACTAACTGGAATCCAACCGCACGAAAACTTATAATTGAATAAGTTAATCAACTGAGTAAAGATAATTGGTTCTTCGTCATGAGAGTTAGAATTGGCATTAAATTTTTGAGTGTAATACTGCCGATCAAAGCTAAACCCCCGTATTAAAAAAAAACGAATAATAAGATATTGTGTCTGGTATAATTTTTTTTTTTGTTTGCTTATGACCAGGGAGATACGTCTGGTATTATCAAAATATTAAAAACTTGGATCTTTTCTATGCTACAATCTCGTATCTTGCACAAAAACGCTAAAAACGATCCTTTTTTCACCTTTATTTGCGAAAAATACCTCAAATGCTGGGAAAAGTTCACGTATTTTTGTTTTACTATAGGATGAACCCGTACTCGCGATCAAATACGTAGATTTTCCCTAGTGAAATTCAAATACGGGTATTGCGTTCAGCGTCTACAATATTTCGCGCGTTTCATACGTGTTTCTTTCCAATTGTCCTATTGTTATAGTATGCAAAACTGCCTGCTTTAGCCAAGCTAGTAGGGTCTTCGACATTTTACGAAGACAATACATTTGTTGTTGATACCCAGCAGAGTTTATTTGTTCTTACGAAAAGTATAAGAAAGTCGTTAAGGCCAAAAACATATCATTTGCGAAATGGGGCAATGAAGAGTGCGAAATTCACGAGTTATTTCAACTACACAATCCTGAACATACGGCTAACTCCCTGAAAGAAGGTTGCGATGTCTGCTCAAATTGGAATGTACATATTAAGAAATCTTATGATTCCTGGTAGCGATACTCGTTTGATAAGCGAAAAGCAGAAGACTCATGATAAAATTACCCTATGCGTGTCAGTATATTTGCAAAAATCATAATGCTTCCTAGATTGGAAATGTATAAAAAAGCTATTTTCACCCAAAAACTTATCGCATATAATGAAAGTTTTGTGCCAGTTGGCACAGTTACTGATGAAAAATTCTCTTTTGCTGTTTCATGGCAAGAAGCCATGAGTGGCCGTGATCAGGATGGCATGATGGGTACTTTTGAAACATTTCCATTCCAATCATCAAGCCATTTCCGCAAAAACTATCATCTTCGAACATTTATAGCCTGGACATACCTTCATGTCTACAGACTCCTTTTACAGTGGAGTCATTAAAAAATCTGAAAAAAGTTCATTACCTCAAGGACTTCTTGCAAGCTGTTGAAATGTGTAACAAAAGAAGGGTCAATGTTAAAAACTGGATTTCCAGCTCTGGTTAAATTTGTCTTCTGTAGCTAAAGTTGAAAAAGAAACTGCAAAACTGTACATTTCTGCTATTACTGGAATATTAATTAAACGTGATGAGTATGAGTTATATTTTAAGTTATATTTAAGTTATATTTAATTTAGTTTTATTGTAATTGCATTGCATGAAATCACTCGTCAACTTTCTTTCTCCTATTACATATCCCAATTAATATAGCTGTAATCACCAAATTATCAAAACTGTCCCTAGTAAAAGGCATTATTCTTCATAACGATATTCACCATATGGGTTTTTATTTAGTGGAAGTGATAAAATATGAAGGTTTTCACATAATAAAATAAATTTGCCACTCTATTTTTTCTACTGTAATACAGGTTCTACACTGTGACCGTGCCCGCTTTCAGCATACGCGTGATATTGTACAATATTTGCAATTGAATTATTTTGCACTTCAATATTTGTTTTTTAATCCTTCTTGTCAAGTCTTCGAAGACTTAGGAATAACAATATTGTGCTAAATCATTCAGCTGCAAATGTTGTATTAGCATATAATACTCGTATTATAGGGAATTACGGTGGGGAAATAAAAAGCCCTTTGCAAGTGATAAAATGTTGGTAATTCAACATCTCTCATACAATACAATAACCAAAATAACATACAAAAACAGTCAATACCTAAATCTGAATTGGGATGGAAATTATTTTGAGGAAGTGATCTTCACGCAAATAACACCTTCTATTTTTAATAATCGAGGTTCATTATTTCGAACCATTCATGAATTTGTTCAATATCTGAATCAGGAAACTTGAAACTTCTTATATGTATAATTTTTTGGTTATTCAATTGACGTACCCCTACAATTTGGCATCTTGAAGAACACACCAATATTACAGAGCAAGCACACAAATATAGTGTTCAAAGTATCAAGGCACTTTTTTCACATGAGTGCTAGGTACCTACAATTACATCCTTAACAGACTAATATACGAGTATATCTAGATATATTATTTTGGTTTGGGTCACAAATTTTTGGTAATCCTTCGTTCTTGTCTGCAAAAAAAAACGATAAAATGAAAAATGATGTTATCATTATTTTACGAAGACCAACCTCAAACGCTAGTCTCCATGCTCAAACGTTCATGGTAGAAAATGTTTTCAACTTACCTATGATAAGTGATGATAAATGCTGTGATAATAGTAGGTACCAATGATGAAGATAATTAACTCATTTGCAGATAGGCCAATGAGTCGATTGAATGAAATGAATTTGAAAATGACAACGACCAACCTCAAATTAAAATAATACTAAAAATGAAGTTTTGTGTAGAGGGAGGTGGGGTTTGTTAGCTTAGTTAGTTGCTGTGAAGCGGAATGCGCAGCTGGCTGCGCAGAAACTTTGTTCCATTCATTTCCATATGATTTGAAGCCTCTCTTATTTATTACTCTATGGTCCAGTATTTCACTGCATTTGAAAAAAATTTGAAATGTCAATATGGCAGTAAATCTTTTCCATTGTCACATATGGTTCATTCAATAGCCTTTTTGGTATGCGTCATCGATTGTCCTCGTCTTCGACTTGGGGTAATTTTCAAAATATCCATGAGCTCGAAATAATTTCCGGATTTAATCCACCTCGTGTGGTATTCGGTAAGAAAATTCCACACCAAATGCAGGACAATCCAAGAATCTCTAAATAAAGAACAAGCAGCTTCAAATCAACCTGCCCTATATAATAATTGCGTTTTTAATATGAACATTCATCATAATGGTCCAAAGAATTTAGAAAACATTTAAGCTTGTAGTTGGAATAAATCAAAATCATCATGTGAACAAATGAAAGTTAGATTTTCAAGAAAATATTCTGTCATTATGAACGTCAAAAAAATGTCCAGTATAATTCGCTGTTGAGTACCCACAAGGAAAAAATTTCCACTAAAATTCATCCATTGCTATGGTGATCTGTCAGAAATACACGTTATGATTGGTTAAAAATCGCATGTGTGGAATTTCCGCGATAATTTTTTACTAAATATAGTGACCAATCAAATTACTTAAATTCAAGTCATGTGTCAAATTTCATCTAATCACCGCTGTATTACAGCGATAATACCCTACATGTGGTGTTTTCAGTTTGGTGTTTATGTTTTATTAAAAATTAATTAAACGTCAAACTGACAACTGGATAAAAAATGTCGGAAAAATTTGGTATTGCATCTAACGATTCAATTAATTCACCAATTGTACTTTTTTCAACTGTAGTTTCAAATAAAAATGAATAATTTTTGATTAAAACTAATAAAGTTTGTATTGAAAAGTATTAAGCGTCAGATCGACAATCAATTTTTTGATATCTACAAAGTAAAAATTTATCTTATCGAATACTCCTCTGCTCTTGATAAATACTCAAAATTTTGTCGTACAGAATCCTTCAAGCGTGTTGCTCAAAGATAAAAGCCCTCGGCCTGAGGCCTTGGGCTATTATCAAGCAACACCCTTTCAGCATTCTCTATGACAAAATTACCTCGGTATTATCAAGACCCTAGCTAGGGGTATTACTACTGATAAGATCCCGCCAGCTATCGAAAATTTCCCTGTAAGTCCGTAACTATAGTAACGAGTGTTAAAATTGCGCATTTGTCACTGTGGCATATGCCAAATCATAAAATTCGTTGGAATGACGCGATTTGGACAAGATCATTTGAGTTCTATTCAAAAAAAGTGACAGAAAACCCAAAAATACAATACTTTTATTTCTTCTCCTCAAGAAATATTTTACCGAATTACACTTGTGCATCAAAATAAACCTGATAATTTTTCATTCAAGCATGTTGTCAGTAAAAATGTAAGGTGAGTCATCGCTCTGTAGCTTATTATACGTTTAGGAGGAAAGTCTTATTTTGCTTTACTGAGTTTCGTGATAACATGAAGCAATATCTCCGTATTCTATTGCGTTTCAATTATTTCGAGTACCTCACATTTTCTATTTTCTTTCGAACGAAGCACAAATGAAATCGTGGGTTATATAATCAGCATTTTACATATCACATTATCTGAGTGAGCGTTGACAAAATTTGACATAAACCGAATATTCCATTTCTTGAAAAAATAGGAGAAAAAATAAAAAAACTAATAGATATCGCAGAATGATAATTATTTCAACACTTCATGAGTTTCAAAAGCTATTTTTCAAAGACAGTGACCGCTAAACTGATGAGAAACAACTACTTCCCGGGGTATAGGCCAGGCCCCTGCGGATTTTGGATTACACTTCGTCGAAGGGGGCTCGCATATCTACAAGATATTGAAAGCAACCATTTTGATTTGCAATAAGAAGGTACAACATAACTTTTAGACCGGTTTCGGCGTATTTGCGCCTCATCAGTGCAAGGTATATGTTATCCGTCAGCATGGTTAAAGCCTAATCA